>JACBWV010000513.1:0-70000 GCA_013435795.1 Chlamydomonas sp. ICE-L
GAAGTTGGAAAATGTACACACCCGCTCTGACGGAATATTTCTCCCCTCTCCATACGCTGACAGCCTGGCGGGTGACAAGAAGTCGGCAAGCACCTTCTCGGCAGCTTCTCCACCTGCCACACACCACGTCACCTCGGGAACATGGGCGCCCCTGGAAATCAAAGCACAGCATCAGTTTTTTTTTTTTTTTACAACCGCACCTACCCCCCCCCCCCTCCCCCCCCCCCTCCCACCCACCCACCCACCCACCACCCCCACCCACCCACACACCACAAAGCCCCACAACAACCCCCCCCCCACACTACCCCTCCCCCCCCCCCCCCCCCCCCCCCCCTCCCCCCTCCCCCCACCCACCACCCCCACCCCCACCACCACCACACACACACCAAAAGCCCCACAACCCCCCCCCCCTCCCTACCCCCCCCCCCCCCCCACCCACACACACACCCCCCTCCCCCCTCCCCCCACACACCCCACCCCCACCCCCACCCCCACACACCACAAAAGCCCACAAACAACACCCCCACCACCCACCTACCCACCCACCCACCTGGTGGTCAAATCTCTGATGAGATTATCCCAATCCACTGGATCTGGCTTCGGCACCCACCCACACCTACCCAACCCACCACAATGCCCCACCGCACACACACACCATAAATCCCCACCTACCCACCTAATCACCTGGTGGTCACATCTTCGCATTTGTTTTTACAACCCACCTACCCCCCCCACCCCCACCCCCACCACACACACACACAAACCACAAAGACCTACCCACCTAATCACCCACCCACCTGGTTGTCACATCTTCAATGAGATTATCCCAATCTACTGGATCTGGCTTCGGCAGCTCTGGCCCCCTTCCAGCCATTACAGGCAGATCCCACCCACCCACCCATCCATTTAATCACCCACCCACACGTGGTCACATCTACGATGAGATCATCCCAATCCACTGGACCCGGCTTAGGCAGCTCTGCTCCCCTCACAGCCACTTCAGGCAGATCTAACACACCCGGCCACCCACCCACCTATCCCAGCCACCCACCCACCCAGCCACCCACCCGGTTGTCACATCCTCGTTGTCCAGTCCTACCCACCCCCCTATCTACCCACCTACACACTTCAGGCAGACCCCACTTACCCACCCACCCCCCTGCCTGCGCACCTACACACTTCAGGCAGACCCCACTTACCCACCCACCCACCTAACTTCACACCTACACACTCCAGGCAGACCCCACTTACCCCCCAACCACCCACCTACTTCACACTACACACTTCAGGCAGACCCCACTTAACCCACCCACCCACCTAACTTCACACCTACACACTTCAGGCAGACCCCACTTACCCACCCACCCACCTAACTTCACACCTACACACTTCAGGCAGACCCCACTTACCCACCCACCCACCTAACTTCACACCTACACACTTCAGGCAGACCCCACTTACCCACCACACCCTACCTAACTTCAACACCTACACACTTCAGGCAGACCCCACTCACCCACCCCCCCACCTACCTCCACACCTACACACTTCAGGCAGACCCCACTTACCCACCCACCCACCTAACTTCACACCTACACACTTCAGGCAGACCCCACTTACCCACCCACCCACCTACTCACACCTACACCTACAGTCTCACTTCAGGCAACCCCACTTACCCACCACCCACCTAACTTCACACCTACACACTTCAGGCAGACCCCACTTACCCCACCCACCCCCTAACTTCACCACACACACTTCAGGCGACCCCCACTTACCCACCCACCCACCTAACCTTCACACACACTACACACTTCAGGCAGACCCCACTTACCCACCCACCCACCTAACTTCACACCAACAACACTTCAGGCAGACCCCACTACCCACCCACCCACCTAACTTCAACACACTACACACTTCAGGCAGACCCCACTTACCCACCCACCCACCTAACTTCACACCTAACCACTCAGGCAGACCCCACTTACCCACCCCCACCTACTTCACACCTACACACTTCAGGCAGACCCCACTTACCCACCCACCCACCTAACTTCACACCCACACACTTCAGGCAGACCCCACTTACCCACCCACCCACCTACCTTCACACCTACACACTTCAGGCAGACCCCACTTACCCACCCACCCACCTAACTTCACACCTACACACTTCAGGCGACCCCACTTACCCACCCACCCACCTAAACTTCACACTACACACACACTTCAGGCAGACCCCACTTACCCACCCACCCACCTAACTTTCACACCTCCTCACTTCAGGCAGACCCCACTTACCCACCCACCCACCTAACTTCACACCTACACACTTCAGGCAGACCCCACTTACCCACCCACCCACCTAACTTCACACCTACACATTCAGCACACCCCCTACCCACCCACCCACCTAACTCACACCCTACAACTTCAGGCAGACCCCACTTACCCACCCCCCCCCTAACTTCACACTACACCTTCAGGCAGACCCCACTTACCCACCACCCACCTAACTTCACACACTACACACTCAGTGCAGACCCCACGTACCCACCCACCCCCCTACTTCACACCTACACACTTCAGGCAGACCCCACTTACCCACCCACCCACCTAACTTCACACCTACACACTTCAGGCAGACCCCACTTACCCACCCACCCACCTAACTTCACACCTACACACTTCAGGCAGACCCCACTTACCCACCCACCCACCTACTTCACACCTACACACTTCAGGCAGACCCCACTTACCCACCCACCCACCTAACTTCACACCTACACACTTCAGCAGACCCACTTACCCACCCACCCACCTAACTTCACACCTACACACTTCAGGCAGACCCACTTACCACCACCCACCCCCCTACTTCACACCTACACACTTCGAGCAGACCCCACTTACCCACCCACCCACCTAACTTCACACCTACACACTTCAGGCAGACCCCACTTACCCACCCACCCACCTAACTTCACACCTACACACTTCAGGCAGACCCCACTTACCCACCCACCCACCTAACTTCACACCTACACACTTCAGGCAGACCCCACTTACCCACCCACCCACCTACCTTCCACCTACACACTTCAGACAGACCCCACTTACCCACCCACCCCCTAACTTCACACCTACACACTCAGGCAGACCCACTTACCCCCACCCACCCACCTAACTTCACACTACACACTTCAGTAGACCCCACTTACCCACCCCACCCACCTAACTTTCACACCTACACACTTCAGGCAGACCCCACTTACCCACCCACCCACCACTAACTTCACACCTACACACTCCGGCAACCCCACTTAACCCACCCACCCACCTAACTTCAACCTCCACACTTCAGGTAGACCCCACTTACCACCCCCACCCCAACCTAACTTCACACCTACACACTTCAGGCAAACCCCACTTACCCACCCACCCACCCTTCACACCACACACTTCAGGGCAGACCCCACTTACCCACCCACCCACCTAACTTCACACCTACACACTTCAGGCAGACCCCACTTACCCACCCCCCCCCCCAACTTCACACCTACACACTTCAGGCAGACCCACTTACCCCCACACCCCTAACTCACACCTACACACTTCAGGCAGACCCCACTTACCACCCACCACCTAACTCACCCCACCACCTAACTTCACACCTACACACTTCAGGCAGACCCCACTTACCCACCCCCCACCTACTTCACACACCTACACACTTCAGGCAGACCCCACTTACCCACCCACCCACCTAACTTCACACCTACACACTTCAGGCAGACCCCACTTACCCACCCACCCACCTAACTTCACACCTACACACTTCAGGCAGACCCCACTTACCCACCCACCCACCTAACTTCACACCTACACACTTCAGGCAGACCCCACTTACCACCCACCCACCCACCTAACTTCACACCTACACACTTCAGGCAGACCCCACGTACCCACCCACCCACCTAACTTCACACCTACACACTTCAGGCAGACCCCACTTACCCACCCACCCACCTAACTTCACCCTACACACTTCAGCAGACCCCACTTACCACCCCCCCACCCACCTAACTTCACACCTACACACTCAGGCAGACCCCAACTTACCCCACACCCCACCTAACTTCACACCTACACACTTCAGGCAGACCCCACTTACCCACCCACCCACCAACTTCACACTCCTACACACTTCAGCAGACCCCACTTACCCACCACCCACCTAACTTCACACCTCACACTTCAGGCAGACCCCACTTACCCACCCACCCACCTAACTTCCACACCTACACCTTCAGGCAGCCCCACTACCCACCCACCCCCACTAACTTCACACCTACCACTTCAGGCAGACCCCACTTACCCCACCCACCCACCTAACTTCACACCTACACACTTCAGGCAAGACCCCACTTACCCACCCACCCCACTAACTTCACACCTACACACTTCAGGCAGAGCCCACTTACCCCCCACCCACCTAACTTCACACCTACCACTTCAGCGACAGACCCACTTACCCCCCACCACCAACTTCACACACTACACACTTCAGGCAGACCCCACTTACCCACCCACCCCACCATAACTTCACACCTACACACTTCAGGCAGCCCCACTTACCCACCCCCACCCACCTAACTTCACACCTACAACACTTCAGGCAGACCCCCTTCACCCACCCACACCACCTAACTTCACCCTACACACTCAGGCAGACCCCACTTACCCACCCACCCCACCTAACTTCACACCTACACACTTCAGGCAGACCCCCTTCCCCCACCCACTAACTCACACCACCACTCAGGCAGACCCCACTTAACCCACCCACCCACCTAACTTCACTCACACCTACACACTTCAGCAGACCCCACTTACCCACCCACCCACCTAACTCACACCTACACACTCAGGCAGACCCCACTTACCCACCCCCCCACCTAACTTCACACCTACACACTTCAGCAGACCCCCCTTACCCCCACCCACTACTTCACACCTAACACTTCAGCAACTTCAGCGACCCCACTTACCCACCCACCCACCTAACTTCACACCTACACACTTCAGGCAGACCCCACTTACCCACCCACCCCACCTAACTTCACACCCACACTTCAGGCAGACCCCACTTACCCACCCACCCACCTAACTTCACACCTACACACTTCGGCAGACCCCACTTACCCACCCACCCACCTAACTCACACCTACACACTTCAGGCAGACCCCACTTACCCCCCACCCCACCAATAACTTCACACCTACACCCTTCAGGAGGCAGACCCCACTTACCCCCACCCACCCACCTAACTTCACACCCTACACACTTCAGGCAGACCCCACTTACCCACCCCCCACCTAACTTCACTCACACTACCACACTTCAGGCAGACCCCACTTACCCACCCACCCACCTAACTTTCACACCTACACACTTCAGGCAGACCCCACTTACCCCCCCCCCACCTAACTTCACACCTACACACTCAGGCAGACCCCACTACCCACCCACCCACCTAACTTCACACACCTACACCTTCAGGCAGA
This sequence comes from Chlamydomonas sp. ICE-L, assembly GCA_013435795.1. Lineage (NCBI taxonomy): Eukaryota > Viridiplantae > Chlorophyta > Chlorophyceae > Chlamydomonadales > Chlamydomonadaceae > Chlamydomonas > Chlamydomonas sp. ICE-L. Next base: position 5,575 of record JACBWV010000513.1, read on the forward strand.
CCCCACTTACCCCCACCCACCCACCACTAACTTCACACTACACACTTCAGGCAGACCCACTTACCACCCACCCACCTAACTTCACACCTACACACTTCAGCAGACCCCACTCACCCACCCCCCACCTACTTCACACCTACACACTTCAGGCAGAGACCCCACTTACCCACCACCCACCTAACTTCACACCTACACACTTCAGGCAGACCCCACTTACCCACCCACACCACCTAACTTCACACCTACCATACAACACTTCAGGCAACCCACTTACCCACCCACCCCTAACTTCACACCTACACACTTCAGGCCAGACCCCACCCTTACCCACCCACCCACCTAACTTCACACCTACACACTTCAGGCAGACCCCCCACTTCCCCCACCCACCTAACTTCACACCTACACACTTCAGGCAGACCCCACTTACCCACACCACCCACCTAACTCAGACCCTACACACCTTCAGCCAGACCCCACTTACCCACCCACCCCCTAACTTCACACCTACACACTTCAGGCAGACCCCACTTACCCACCCACCACCAAACTTCACACCTACACACACACTTCAGGCAGACCCCCTTACCCACCCACCCACCTAACTTCCACCCTACACACTACGGCAGACCCCACTTACCCACCCACCCACCTAACTCACACCTACACACTTCAGGCAGACCCCACTGACCACCCACCCACCTAACTTCACACCTACACACTCAGCAGACCCCACTTACCCACCCACCACAACCTAACACTTCACACCTACACACTTCAGGCAGACCCCACTTACCCACCCACCCACCTACTTCACACCTACACACTTCAGGCAGACCCCACTTACCCACCCACCCCCCTAACTTCACACTACACACTTCAGGCAGGACCCCACTTAACCCACCCACCCCACCAATTCACACCTACACACTCAGGCGACCCACTTACCCACCCACCCCTAACTTCACACACCTACACACTTCAGCATGCCACCCACTTACCCACCCACCCACCTAACTTCACACCTACACACTTCACGGCAGACCCCTTACACCCACCACACCCACCTAACTTCACACCTTAACACACTCAGGCAGACCCATCGTACCCACCCACCCACCTAACTTCACACCTACACACTTCAGGCAGACCCCACTACCCACCCCCCACCTAACTTCACACCTACACACTTCAGCAGACCCCACTTACCCACCACCCACCTAACTTCACACCTACACACTGTCAGGCAGACCCCCTTAACACCACCCACCAACCTACACTTCACACCTACACACTTCAGGCAGACCCCACTTACCCACCCACCCACCTAACTTCATCACACCCTACCACTACTTACCAGGTCAGACCCCACTGTACCCACCCACCACCTAACTTCACACCTACACCTTCAGGCAGACCCACTTACCCACCCACCACCTAACTTCACAACTACACACTTCAGGCAGACCCCACTTACCCCCCCCCCATAAACTTCAACACTACACACTTCAGGCCAGACCCCACCCCCCACCCACCTAACTTCACCCTACACCTTCAGGCAGACCCACTTACCCACCCACCCACCTAACTTCACACCTACACCTTCAGGCAGACCCCCACTTACCCACCCACCCACCCCTAACTTCAAACACCTACACACTTACAGGCAGACCCCACTTACCCACCCACCCCCTAAACTTCACACCTAACACACTTCAGGAGACCCCACTTACCCCCCCACCCACCTAACTTCACACCTACACACGTAACTCCAGGCAGGACCCCACTACCCACCCACCACCTAACTTCACACCACACTTCAGCAGACCCCACTTACCACCACCCACCCACCTAACTTCACCCCTACACACTTCAGGCAGACCCACTTACCCACCCACCCCACTAACTTCACACCTACACACTTCAGGCAGACCCACTTACCCACCACCCACCTAACTTCAAACCTACCACACTTCAGGCAGACCCCACTTTACCCACCCACCCACCAATTCCACTAACCACTTCAGCAACCCCACTACCACCACCCACCTAACTTCCACCTAACACTTCAGGAGACCCCCTTACCCACCCACCCACCTACTCACACCTACACACTTCCAGGCAGACCCCACTCCCACCCACCCACCTAACTTCACACCTACACACTTCAGGCGAGACAGACCCCACTTACCCACCCACCCACTATAACTTCACACCTACACACTTCAGGCAGACCCCACTTACCCCCCACCCACCTAACTTCACCTAACACTTCAGGCAGACCCCACTTACCCACCCACCCACCTAACCTTCACACTAACACACTTCAGCAGACCCCACTTACCCACACACCACCTAACTTCACACCTACACACTTCGTGCCGAACCCCACTTGACCCACCCCACCCCACCTAACCTTCACACCTACACACTTCAGGGCAGACCCACTTACCCACCACCCACCTAACTTCAACCCTACACACCACTTCAGGCAAGACCCCACTTACCCACCCACCCACCTACACTTTCACACCTACACCCACTCACCTCTACCCTAAGGCGACCCCCAAATTCATATTCGTATACATTTTTCAAATTAATTTTCTTTTTCTTTTTTTTCGTTTTTTATTCCTAATTAAATTAAATGTATGCCAGGCTGTCATTAAATTAAATGGATGCTTTGACGTTCAAATTCGTTTTTGGATTCGAATTTGATTTTACAAACTCCCAATTCAAATCAAATGTTAGCCAGGCTGTCCGCGTATGGAGGATGATTTAGTTCTTTAGACAGGACTGTGCCACATTTCAATTCAAACTTGTTATTCTCAATTCGTTTTTTTCTTTCTTTGTCAATTCCCAAATCCCAATGCAATAGCCACAGGCTATTCAACATATGGGGAGGGGAGAAATATTCTGTCAGGGAGTGTTGTTTACATGGTTAAGCTTTAAAATTCATTTTGTTTTTCAAATTCCCAATTCAAAGCATGTTTGCCCCTAGATGAGTGGAGCCCCATGATTTCAGCAGTGCTGGAAAGATAATTATGCTGGCTTCCTCACACACCACACACCACACACCAACACCACACACCACACACCGCCAACATTTCAGCAGTGCTGGAAAGATAATTATGCTGGCTTCCACATGCACTGCATTGCTGCACGTTTGGCTGAATAGCCAGCCAGGGAAGCTGCCCAGAAGCTGCTGGTCTTAGCCGGAAATAAAAACACTGTTGAACGTGCACTGAGTTGCACCAGGTCCCTGAATAGCCAGCCAGGGGAGCTGCCTAGAAGCTGCTGGTCTTAGCCGGAAATAAAAACACTGTTTAAGGTGCGCTGCATTGCTCTAGGTTTGGCTGAATAGCCAGCCAGGGGAGCTGCCTAGAAGCTGCTGGTCTTAGCCAGAAATAAAAACACTGTTTAAGGTGCACTGCATTGCTCTAGGTTTGGCTGAATAGCCAGCCAGGGAAGCTGCCTAGAAGCTGCTGGTCTTAGCCAGAAATAAAAACACTGTTTAAGGTGCACTGCATTGCTCTAGGTTTGGCTGAATAGCCAGCCAGGGAAGCTGCCTAGAAGCTGCTGCTTGTAGCTGAAAAGAAAACGATGTTGAAGGTGCACTGCATTGCTCTAGGTTTGGCTGAATAGCCAGCCAGGGGAGCTGCCTAGAAGCTGCTGGTCCTAGGCAGAAATAAAAACACTGTTTAAGGTGCACTGAGTTGCTCTAGGTTTGGCTGAATAGCCAGCCAGGGGAGCTGCCCAGAAGCTGCTGCTTGTAGCTGAAAAGAAAACGATGTTGAAGGTGCACTGCATTGCTCTAGGTTTGGCTGAATAGCCAGCCAGGGGAGCTGCCTAGAAGCTGCTGGTCTTAGGCAGAAATAAAAACACTGTTGAACGTGCACTGAGTTGCACCATGTCCCAGAATAGCCAGCCAGGGAAGCTGCCTAGAAGCTGCTGGTCATAGGTTGTAAATAAAAGCACTGTTTAAGGTGCACTGAGTTGCACCAGGTCCCTGAATAGGCAGCCAGGGGAGCTGCCTAGAAGCTACTTCTTGTAGCTGAATATAAAGGCTATGATCTTGTTTTCCTTTCTGCCCATAGCTCACTCTGTTAGTGTGATTTATGACAGTACACATTCAAGTACACATTACACTGCTTTTCCACCTCTAAAACCAAATTAGTTAGCAAAACCACCACTACTAACACCACGACCATTACCACCAAATTCAGCAACATCACTAACTTAACCACCACCACCACTACTAACACCACCACCATTACCACCAACAACAGCAACAACACTAACTTAAACACCACCACCACTACTAACACCACCACCATTACCACCAACAACAGCAACAACACTAACTTTAACACCACCACCACTACCAACACCACCACTGCTGCCACCATCAACAGCAACAACACTAACTAAAACACCACCACCACTACCAACACCACCACTGCTACCACCATCAACAGCAACAACACTAACTTAACCACCACCACCACTACCAACACCACCACTGCTACCACCATCAACAGCAACAACACTAACTTAACCACCACCACCACTACTAACACCAAGACCATTACCACCACCAACAGCAACAACACTAACTAAAACAAAACCACCACTACTAACACCACGACCATTACCACCAAATTCAGCAACATCACTAACTTAACCACCACACACACTACACCACCACCACCACTACCAACACCACCACTGCTGCCAACATCAACAGCAACATCACTAACTTAACCACCACCACCACCACCACTACTAACACCACGATCATTACCACCAAATTCAGCAACATCACTAACTTAACCACCACCACCAATACTAACACCACCACTATTACCACCAACAACAGCAACAACACTAACTTTAACACCACCACCACTACCAACACCACCACTGCTGCCACCATCAACAGCAACAACACTAACTTAACCACCACCACCACTACCAACACCACCATCATTACCAACAACAACAGCAACAACACTAACTTAAACACCACCACCACTACTAACACCACCACTGCTACCACCATCAACAGCAACAACACTAACTTCTACACCACCACCACTACCAACACCACCACTGCTACCACCATCAACAGCAACATCACTAACTTAACCACCACCACCACCACCACTACCAACACCACCACCATTACCACCAACAACAGCAACAACACTAACTTAAACACCACCATCACTACTAACACCACCACTGCTACCACCATCAACAGCAACATCACTAACTTAAACACCACTGCCACTACTAACACCATTAACATGACCTAAAACAACAGCAATAACACTAACTTAAACACCACCACCACTACCAACACCAACACTGCTGCCACCATCAACAGCAACAACATTAACTTTAACACCACCACCACTACCAACACCACCACTGCTGCCACCATCAACAGCAACAACACTAACTTCTACACCACCACCACTACCAACACCACCACTGCTGCCACCACCACCAGCAACATCACTAACTTAATCACCACCACCACCATTACCAACAACAACAGCAACAACACTAACTTAATCACCACGACCACTACCAACACCACTGCTGCCACCACTAACAGCAACAACACTAACTTCAACACCACCACGACCACCACCACCACTTACATGAGCACCATGGCTACCACCACCACCACCACCACTACCACCACCACCACCACTACCACCACCACCACTTACATGAGCACCATGGCTACCACCACCACTGCTACCACTTGCATTGTAAAACATGACACCATACTACACGAAATCCCCTCTCACTACCACCGCCACTACCACTTACTACCACCACTACCACCACCATTACATAAGCTAAGCTATAACTACGAAATCCCCTCTCACTACCACCACCACTACCACCACTACCACTTACTACCCCCACTACCCCCACCATTACCACCACCATCACCATCACCACCATGGCTACCACCACCACTGCTACCACTTGCATTGTAAAACATGACACTACATGAAATCCACTCTCACTCGCTCCCTTATATAAAATCACTAGAATATTCGAGGTCACCTGGGCCCACCCGGAGGGGTGTCGACTGGCATGGTAACTGAACTCTAGGTGTGATGTAAGCCCGTCCATCGCATACTTACGAGCCGGTTCCCTTGACCCCACGTCCTTTTAAGTGTCATTGTGACATATCTTGGAAGTTAAGATTTTTTTTATCACTTGAATATTCATAATTGATTGCTGAAAGGGGCCAAACATCGCATAAATAGGGGTCTGCAATATGATATCATATGATATCATGTCATCATATGATATCATATGATGCCGGTGGTCTGACGAGGTACCTTTGGCCTGGGCCATCGTATCATATGATATTAAATCATATGATTTTTGTATGATATCATATGACATCATACTCGTCTTTGGTCAACATCATATGATTTGCCATTCCCTACACATAAATAGGAGGGATGAACTCCCCTGGAGCAGGGCATCTTTCTGCATAGTCAGAATAAAAAACAAACCCCAGAATTCTGGGCCTGACATACTTGCTCCCCCCCCCCCCCCCCCGGGCCACCCCCCCCGGCCCCCCCCCCCCGGGCCTGGCGTACTCGCCCCCCCCCCCCCCCCCCCCCCCCCCCCCGGCCTGACATATCGCTCCTCCCCCACCCCGCCCCCCGCCCGGGCCTGGCGTACTCGCTCCCCCCCCCGGCCTGCCATACTCGCTCCTCCCTCACTCATTCCCTGCCAGGCCCTGTCCAATCTGTCCCCATATTTCCACTATGGCCAACTACTAGCACCACCCAGACACATTACCCCCTCACTCACCCACCCCTAACTCCCTCCCCCCTCACTTCATTCCTCCCGCACCCCCCTTTGTTCCCCAACCAGGCCCTGTCCAATCTGTCCCCATATTTCCACTATGGCCAGATAGCACCACAGAGAGTGGCACTCGAAGCTTCCAAACACACAACCAAGTAGGTCTACACACATTCATGCAATTTTATCTTTATTTTGCAATTTAATCAAATGTAATTATAATTTTAAACACACGACCAAGAAGGTCTCCACGTATTTATGCGATTTTATCCACATTTAATTTAGTATATTTTATTATTTTATTTAAAACACACCACAGAGGGAGTGGAGTGGCACTCAAGGCGTCCAAACACACAACCAAGTAGGTCTGCGCGCATTTATGATATTTATCCTAAAAAATAATTTAATATTGAGTTTTGTTATTTAAAAACACACTAGCAAGTACGTCCAACACTCGAAGCTTCCAAACAAGCAACCAAGTAGGTCAACACGCATTTATGCAATTTATCCACATGTGTTAATTTGGTGTATCTCATATTGTATATATATATTTTTTTAATATATAACACGCTAGCAAGTAGGTCCAGCTCTGAAATCTGAAACACACGGGAAAATAGGTCTACATGCATTTATGCAATTTATCCACATTTGTCTTTTTATGTATTTTCAATTTTAATTAACCAAGTAGGTCCAAGACTCGAAAATCTGAAACACACTGGCAAATAGGTCTACATGCATTTATGCAATTTATCCACATTTGTATTTTAATCTATTTTTAATTTTAATTAACCAAGTAGGTCCAAGACTCGAAAATCTGAAACACACGGGAAAATAGGTCTACATGCATTTATGCAATTTATCCACATTTGTCTTTTAATGTATTTTCAATTTTAATTAACCAAGTAGGTCCAAGACTCGAAAATCTGAAACACACTGGCAAATAGGTCTACATGCATTTATGCAATTTATCCACATTTGTATTTTAATCTATTTTTAATTTTAATTAACCAAGTAGGTCCAAGACTCGAAAATCTGTAACACACGGGAAAATAGGTCTACATGCATTTATGCAATTTATCCACATTTGTATTTTAATATATTTTTAATTTTAATTAACCAAGTAGGTCCAAGACTCGAAAATCTGAAACACACGGGAAAATAGGTCTACATGCATTTATGCAATTTATCCACATTTGTATTTTAATCTATTTTTAATTTTAATTAACCAAGTAGGTCCAAGACTCGAAAATCTGTAACACACGGGAAAATAGGTCTACATGCATTTATGCAATTTATCCACATTTGTATTTTAATCTATTTTTAATTTTAATTAACCAAGTAGGTCCAAGACTCGAAAATCTGAAACACACTGGCAAATAGGTCTACATGCATTTATGCAATTTATCCACATTTGTATTTTAATCTATTTTTAATTTTAATTAAAAAAATACGCTACCAAGTAGGTCCAACACTCGAAAATCTGAAACACATCAGCAAATAGGTATACGCATGTATGCGAGTTTATCCACATGTGTAATTAAAAACACTCCACCAAGTAGGTGTATACCGGGGTACTCCCAAGCGCGCGCTGGTGCGCTGCCTTTTTGAGCCCCACTGCGCGTTTTGCGCAGTTTTTTGCAACCCCCTGTGGGCGCAGCAAGCATTTTTGGGGCTTTTTGCACTACAGAGCGCAGTTTTTTGTTTTCAAGTGCGCTGAAGCGCTGGCCAATTTGGTCAATGGAAGTACCCTGGTGTAAACACATTTATGCGATTTATATGCGCAACATGTAATGGCAAGAATAAACATTGGCAAATGTGGTTTTTAACCTTATTTCATGGATCACAAAATGTGTGGCAAAACTAATTTGGCAAAGGGTTTGGGTCTGGGTCTTGCTCAAGGTATGACTTGGAAACATTTGGCAGGTGTCCAATTTGCTTATTACACTTCCTTCTTCCATATTTAAAAGTAGATTGCTCGGGAATGCTTTACTAAACAGTTCCTCTTGGTCATAGTCTGGAAAAGAAATGATTCAAATCAGGGCTCTGCCTGGCTAACGACTGAGGAAATCTGATAACCTCGTTACTAATGTTGGTGGTGTTTTTTTGGGGGGTGGGGGGGGGGGGGGGGAAATTGTCGGTGCATCCAATCTTTTTGTGAGATATCTATGGGAGACCAAAGTCCTCCATATGTAGTAGTCCAGGCGCGGGGCAGATCCTTGCAACGGAACGGTGGTGGGCGAATCTGGGACATAGAAACGTGGCATCCGGCTAGCGTTCAAACCGCTTCCGTTCAAACCGCTGGCGGTCAAACCAGTCAGTGCGACAGGCGCGACCAGCTTCAATTGGCGCGACCAGCTCATTGCATCTCGAAATCAGTGCATGCAAGGAACGATCAAGGCGATCCGGACCAGTTGAACTGAGTTTGTTTGAATCGACGGTGTTGGACAAACTTGGCAAACGCCGGTGACCAGGGACCGGCTCACTTACGTGCTGAAATGACGTTGGCAAATGGTCGTTTGCCAAATCATTTGCCATTACATGTTGCACATACGGTACCGACACATTTATGCGATTTATATACCGACACATTTATGCGATTTATATACCAACACATTTATGCGATTTATATACCAACACATTTATGCGATTTATATACCAACACATTTACGCGATTGATCCACCTTTCATCAATTCAAACACGGCCAAGTAGGTCCAACTTAAATTTATTTTTTCATCTAAAACATACAGCAAAGGAGGTCCACCATTCTTTTTTCATCGAAAACATACGGCCAAGAAGGTCCACCTTATATTTTTTTCCATCTAAAACATACGGCCAAGTAGGTCCACCTTATATTTATTTTTTCATCTAAAACATACGGCAAAGGAGGTCCACCATTCATTTATTTGTTTATTAATTGTATTTTATTTTATTTATTAATTTTATTTTATTTATTAATAATTATTTTATTTATATAAGGTCCACCATTCATTTATTTGTTGATTAAAAACATACGGCGAACGAGGTCCACTTTTATTTACTTTTTAATTTAAAACATACTGCCAAGGAGGTCCACCTTATATTTATTTTTTAATTAAAAACATACGGCATGGTCCACTATTTATTTATTTTTGAATTTAAAACATACAGCCAAGGAGGTCCATCTTTTTTTTAATCTACGCCAGTCTACTCTTCAATTTTATATCTTCTACCCTTATATTTTTACTACCTTCTTAAATCAAAAATACAATCCAGTAGATCAACGTTTTGAATTTATACATACAACCCAGTAGATCCACCTTTCCGATTAAAGAAAACAGTTCATCCACATTTATAATTTAAACAAAAACCCAGGACATCCACTTTTTGAATTTAAACGTACATCCCAGTAGATACACAGGTTGAATTTAAACACACAACCTATTAGATCCACGTTATGAATTTAAACATACAACCCAGAAAATCCACTTTTTGAATTTAAACACACAACCTAGTAGATCCACGTTATGAATTTAAACACACAACCTAGTAGATCCACGTTATGAACTTAAACATACAACCCAGAAGATCCACACAACAACAAAAAAAAGGAAAATTTTCATATGTATATAGAAGGAGGGGGGGGAGGGAAGGTAGGAAAGTTGAGGGAGGAGAGGCGGAAAAGGGGGGTGAATGGGGAGGGGGGAGGAGTTGAGGGGGGAGAGGCGGGTGAAGGGGGGGAGGAGTTGAGGGGGGGAGAGGCGGGTGAAGGGGGGGAGGAGTTGAGGGGGGGAGAGGCGGGTGAAGGGGGGGAGGAGTGTGAGGGGGGGGAGAGGCGGGTGAAGGGGGGGAGGAGTGAGGGGGGGGAGAGGCGGGTGAAGGGGGGGGAGGAGTTGAAGGGGGGGAGAGGCGGGTGAAGAAGAAAGGAGGGAGGGGAGAGAGGGAATGGGGGAGAGTTGAGGGGGGAGAGGCGGGTGAAGGGGGGGAGGGATTGAGGGGGGGAGAGGCGGGTGAAGGGGGGGGAGTTGAGGGGAGAGGCGGGTGAAGGGGGGAGGAGTTGAGGGGGGGGAGAGGCGGGTGAAGGGGTGGGGAGGGAGTTGAGGGGTGGAGAGGCGGGTTGCAGGGGGGGAGGAGTTGAGGGGGGCGAGCGGGTTGAAGGGGGGGAGGAGTGAGGAGGGGATAGGTCGGGGGAAGGGGGGGAGGAGTTGAGTTGGGTGGGAGAGGCGTGTGAAGGGGGGGGACGTTTGAGGGGGGGAGAGAGGGGGTGACTGGGGGGCGGAGTGAGGGGGTACGAGGCGGGGTGAAGGGGGGAGGAGTTGAGGGGGGGAGATGCGGGTGAAGGGGGGTGAGGAGTGAGGGGGGGGGAGAGGCTGGGGGACGGGGGGGAGAGTTGAGGTGGGAGAGGCGGGTGAAGGGGGGGAGAAGTGAGGGGGGGAGGGGAGAGGCGGTGTGCAAGGATTTGAAGGAAGGAAGGAGTTTTTGATTGGGGGGGGAGAGGCCGGTTGAAGGGGGGAGAGTTGAGTGGGGGAGAGAGAGGCGGGTGGGTGAAGGTGGGGAGGAGTTGAGGGGGAGAGGCGGGGAAGGGGGGGCGGAGTTGGGGGGGGAGAGGCGGTTTACGGGGGGGAGGGCGTTGAGGGTGTGGAGGAGGCGGGGGGTGAAGGGGGGAGGAGTTGAGGGGGGAGGAAGGCGGGTGAAGGAATAGAGTTAGGTGGGGGGGGAGAGGCGGGTGAAGGGGGGGATGAGAGTAGGGGGGGAGAGAGGGCGGGTGATGGGGGAGGAGGGGAAGGGCAGAGGCGGGTGAAACGAGGGCAAGGGGGGGGGAGCCGCGTTTCCTTGAAGCTATGGAGGGAGGGGGAGGGAGAGGCGGGAGGGGGAGGGGGGTAGAGGCGGGGTGAAAGTAGGGGAAACGGGGGTGGTTGGTTGTGAGGAGAGAGGCTATTTGTCTTAACCCTAAAACCCTAAACCCTAACCCCCCCCCTGCGCCGGTACAAAGACTCTGTGGAGCGCTTCCTTGAGGAGATGGTGGTGCGGGCAGTGAGCTGTCAGTACAATTCTGTCACTGTGAGCGATGGGTGTTTGTGTGTGTGTGTGTGTGTGGGGGGGGGGGGTGGGGGGGGTGGGTGAATGGGAAGGGGAGTAGAGGGGAGGGAGAGAGATGTCAGGACAACTTCTGTCACTGTGAGTCGTATGGGTGTTTTGTGTGGGTGGTGAGAGTGTGTGTGTGAGAGGTTGTGTTCGTGTGTGTGGGTGGGGGGGGGGGGGGGGGGGGGGGGGGAGGGGGGGGGGGGGGGGAATTAGGGAAGGGGAGTATGGATAGTTTTTGGGGTGGGTGGGTGGGGTGAGTCGAGGGGTTCGGAATGGAGGGGAGGAGGAGGGAGAGGGGGGGGGAGTGAAGGGGAGGGAGGATGGGGGAGTGGAGGAGGGGAAGGGACGAGGGGGGGAGGGGAGGGGGGGGGGGGGGGGGGGGGGTCTAAATTTGTACTTCTGCCATTGTCAGTTCTGTGTTTCTATATTTGTACTTCTGCCATTGTTAGTTGTATGTTTCTATATTTGTACTTCTGCCCTTGTGACTTGCATGTTTCTATATTTGTACTTAGACTGCCTTTGTGAGTTGTATGCTAACTGTATTTTGTACTTCTGCCATTGTTAGTTGTATGTTTCTATATTTGTACTTCTGCCCTTGTGAGTTGTATGCTGACTGTATTTTGAGTTTTAGGGGGGAGGTTTGGGGGATTCATTTCACACACCCGCGTCGTATATGTACAATTGATGTACTTGTACTCCACATGAGCTGTACGATTGCTCCATGTACCGCAATTGTACTTCATTCCACACACACCCGTATCATATTTGTACAATTGTCGTACTTGTACTCCACATGAGCTGTACAATTGATCCCTGTACCACACATGGACTTCATTCCACACACCTGAATCGTATTTTAATTATTGTACTTGTACTCCACTCCATTACTTATACGATTCAGCCATGTACCACGATTGTTCTTTTTCCAGATACCCCTAACTATGACAGCCTGGAGAGTGCTGCGGGATGGGCGAAAGAATCACTGCGGAAACATACGAGTGACAAGAGGGAGTATATATATACAAGGTGAATGAATATGTTTTTGTAATGTTCAGATATCCAGATATGAAGCTGCATATATATGTGTAGGTATAGATATAGCCTAAATGGGTGTTGGTTGGCCTATATAAGAATATGTATAGAGATTGTTGCGGGATGGGCTGTATGAATCACTGCGAAAACATACGAGTGACAAGAGGGAGTATATTTACACCAGGTGAATGAATATGTTTTATTTAATATACAGATATAAAGATATAAAGATACAAATACAGGTGTTGAGGGTGGGATGTAGAATCATGGGAAAAACATACGAGTGACAAGCGGAGTATATTATACAAGGGTATTGAATGAATTGTGATCGTTAATGATAAGCCTGCGTTGTGTGTGTGTTAGGGACCCGTCGTATGCGGGTAGAGAGCGGGTCTTCTACCCATGGACAAGGTTACCATCGCCAGATGAAACAACGACCTGCCACGCTAAGCTGCGATCTTGGGTGAGTCGGAACCTCCGACTAAACCCTAAACCCTAAACCGACTAAACCCTAAACCGACTAAACCCTAAACCGAGTAAACCCTAAACCCTAAACCCGCGACTCTTCATCCTCAAAGCGATTTAGTCCACCACTAGACCAATGTATGTACTGAAAGGGGCTAATGAATGTGCTAAAGATATCAACACACATATGTAGGTACAGATCAATTAATAGGTATAGGCATATATTATAAAGATATCAACACACATATGTAGGTACGGGTACAGTAATAGGTATAGGAATATATTATAAAGATATCAACACACATATGTAGGTACGGATCAATTAATAGGTATAGGTATATAATATAAAGATATCAACACACATTACATTACATGTTAAAGTCTACTTGACACCGCGAGGGTGTATGAGACTCTGTGCTTTAAACAAAAAAGAAAAGAAGAGAGACGCACACAATAAAAACAAACCTTACATCAGGGGTGTGTCGTAGGACAAACAAACCAAACTCCCAACCACCGTTTTGGTGGCGTAGGTATTAAACCCCCTAGAGCAGGACCCAGATCTCAACCACTTCCAGTGGCGGAGGTAAGAAGCTAACAAATGAGAAGTTACAAGAAGAAAAAAAGGAATAATAAATTACGGTGCCACTAAGCAGTCCAGGGCTTCCTGTCTTGCTCTTGTACAAGTAGAAAGATAGTCGGCTAGGTTGCTCCAAAAAGTCTTAGTGCCATTTCCATTCATAAAGGTTCTGAATGTGGAATCGCAGAATTCCACATTCCATACGGTTCCATATGTAGGTACGGGTATAGTAATAGGTATAGGCATATATTATAAAGATATCAACACACATATGTAGGTACGGATATAGTAATAGGTATAGGTACATAGTATAAAGATATCAACATACATATAGGAATAGGTATAGGGTATAGGATATAGGATTAGGTTATGTGATATAGGAATAAGTATAGGTGTAGTCAGGAGCGTGTTGTGGGATAGGCGAAGAAAGACAACTGGGCCCTCCTGTACGCCACTGAGCTAATGTGTCCTCATCGTTTATTTCTAGATGCCCCCCCCCCACCCCCCCCCCCCCCCTTTATGCCCCTATAAGCCAATTGAAAGGCTGCCATTGACCCCCTTCTGGGATGTCCCCCCCCCCCCCCCACCCCCACCCCCATAATGCATCCTTATAAGCCAGTTGGTATAGTCAGGAGCGTGTTGTGGGATAGGCGAAGGAATCACTGCGGAAACATACGACCGCCAAGAGGGAGAATATATACACCTGTTGAATGCGTGTGTTTTATTTAATATACATATATAAACATACGACCGCCAAGAGGGAGAATATATACACCTGTTGAATGCGTGTGTTTTATTTAATATACATATATAAAGATATGACCGCCAAGAGGGAGAATATATACACCTGTTGAATGAGTGTGTTTTATTTAATACACAGATATCAAAATATAAAGATCATATATATATATATATATATACATATATATATATATATATATATATATGTATGTATATATATGCCTGGGGGGTGTTACAGCACCCCGCGGGTATTGCCTGGGGGGTGTTGCAGCACAGTACATGTGTATAGGTATATGTATTGCCTGGGGGGTGTTACCGGCACATTACATGTGTTATAGTCTATGTATGCCTGGGGGGTGTTGCAGCAACAGACATGTGTAAGGTATATGTATTTGCCTGGGGGTGTTGCAAGCCAAGTACATGTGTATAGGTATAGTATGCCGGGGGTGTTTGCACGCAAGTATACATGTTGTATATAGGTTATGTCATTGCCTGTGGGGTGTTTTGCAGCCACAGTACATGTGTTTATAGGTATATGTATTTGGCCTGGGGGGTGTTGCAGCACAGTTACAGTGTACAGGTCTATGTATTGCCGGGGGGGTTGCGCACAGTCTATGTGTACATGTCTATGTATTGCCTTGGGGGGTGTTTGCCGCCACAGTACATGTGACAGGCTATTGTATTGCCTGGGGGGTGTTGCAGCACAGTATATGTGTACAGGTATATGTATTGCCTGGGGGGTGTTGCAGCACAGTACATGTGTACAGGTATATGTATTGCCTGGGGGGTGTTGCAGCACAGTACATGGGGTGAATGCATATGAATTATTAAATATACATATATCCAGATATAAAGCTAACTATATTTGTGTAGATATGGATGTGGCCTAAATAGGTGTAGGTTGGCCTATATAGGTATAGGTATACAGATAGTTTCGGGATGGGCGAATGAATTACTAATTAAAATGATTAAATGAATCATCCAAATTCAGACGGTTGACTCAGATTCCTTTACAGTTGCTTTTCATATTTCCAATACATGGGCGAATGAATCACTAATTAAAATGATTAAATGAATCTTCCAAATTCAGGGACGAGTTTGAGGAGGGCAAGACACATGACGAGACGTTCTTATTAGTGGTGGTGGTGGTGGGTGGGTGGGTGGGTGGGTGTGGGTGTGTGTGTGTGGGGGGGTGCAGCTTGAGGTGGTGCATCATTCAATTTAAATCAGTCAGCAAAATTAAACTTAATCATGCACATTAAAATCAAGCATCCAAATCCAAATCAAATATTTAAATTCAAATTAAAACAGCCAAATTCATGGACGAGCAGGGCGAGACTCATGATGAGACGTTGTTATGACTGGTGGTGGTGGGTCTGGGTGGGTGGGTGTGGGGGTAAAATGAGCAGCTGGAGGTGGTGCATCATCCAATTTAAATCAAGTATTTAAATTAAAATCAAACATGCGCATCCAAATCAAGTATTTAAATTAAACTCAAACATGTGCATTCAAATCAAGTTCTTTAATGAAAATCAAACATGCGCATTCAAATCAAGCATTTAAATTAAAATCAAACATGCGCATTCAAATCAAGCATCAGAATTTAAATCAAACAGTCAAATTAAACCATACATCATACATCAAATTATAATCATGCAAATCGAACATCAAATTGAAATCAAACAAAACGACCAGCAAAATTCAGGTATGACTTAGAGACGGGCAAGACTCATGACAATACCTTCTTATTATTGGTGCTGGTGTGGTGCATAATTCAATTCAAGCATCAAAATTCAAATACAAATCGAACATCCAAATTCAAAAACAAATCGAACATCCAAATTCAAAAACAAATCGAACATCCAAATTCAAGGATGACTTTGAGAAGGGCAAGACGCATGACAATACGTTCTTATTATTGGTGCTGGTGTGTGCGTTTATGCGTGGTAGAGAGAGAGAGAGAGAGAGAGAGAGAGAGAGAGAGAGAGAGAGAGAGAGGAGAGAGTGTGAAGGGGTGTGGGGTGTGCGTTTATGCGTGAGAGAGAGGGAGGGTGTGTGTGAAGGGGTGTGTGTGGTGGGGGGGGGGGGGGGGGGTAGAGGTAATGGAGAGGGAGGTTGGAGTGACCAAGTTGCTTACTAAGATAACACACCGCTCCTGGAAGAGGTAGTGTGTGTGTGTGTGTGTGTGTGTGTGTGTGAAGGGGTGTGTGTGGGGGGTTGGGGGGTGGGGGGGCAGTCTCATTTACAGCTGGAGGTGGTGCATCAATTAATTAAAATACAAATCGAACATCCAAATTCAAAAACAAATCGAACACCCAAATTCAAATACAAATCGAACACCCAAATTCAAATACAAAGCGAACATCCAAATTCAAATACAATTCGAACATCCAAATTCAAATACAAGTCGAACACCCAAATTCAAATACAAATCGAACACCCAAATTCAGGGACGACTTTGAGACGGGCAAGACACATGACGAGCTTTGGAACGCGGCACAGCTGGAGATGGTACATGCTGGAAAGATGCACGGCTTCATGCGCATGTACTGTAAGTTGCCTGTGTGAGGTGTGTTTATGTGTGTGTGTGTGTGTGTGTGTGTGTACATGTATGTGTTTATATATGTGTGTGTGTTGAGATGGGGATGGTGCATGCTGGAAAGATGCATCGGCTTCATGGCAGTACTGTAATTGGAGATGTGTGTGTGTGTTTATGTGAGAGTGTGTGTGGGAGGTGTTTATGAGTGTGTGTGGTGTGTATGTGTGCGTGTTGACATGGAGATGGTGCATGCTGGCAAGATGCATGGCTTCATGCGCATGTACTGTAAGTTGGAGGCCTGTGTTGGCGTTTGTAGTGTGTATGTATTAATGTGTGTTTATGAGTGTATGTGTGGTGTGTGTGTGTGTGTGTGTTTACTTGAACGGGGCAAGCTGGAGATAGTGCCTGTGGCAGATGCATGGTTTCATTGCTCGCATGTAATGTAATTTGTGAGCATGTGTGTGTGTGTGCTTGTTTGTGTTGTTTTGGAAATGTGTGGTTAAAAAAAATAAAAAATGTGGCAACGGCGCCGCTGGATGGTGATGCGGCACGATGCAAGGCTCAGCGCATGCAATGTACGTTTTGCGCATGTGTGTGTGTGTGCGTGTTTGTGTGTGGTGTGTAAGTGTGTGTTAATTTGGAACGGGGCGCAGCTGGAGATGGTGCATGCTGGCAAGATGCATGGCTTCATGCGCATGTAATGTAAGTTGTGAGCATGTGTGAGTGTGTGCGTGTTTGTGTGTGTGTGTGTTTATAACTGTGTGTGGTGTGTTTTTGTGTATGTGTGTGTGTTGAGATGGAAATGGTGCATGCTGAAAAGATGCACCATTTGATGGCTTCATGCGCATTTACTGTAAGTTGCCTGGGTGTATGTGTGTGTATGTGTGTTTATGAGTGTTCATGAGTGTGTGGTGTGTTTGTGTGTGTGTGTGTTAACATGGAGATGGTACATGCTGAAAAGATGCATGGCTTCATGTGTATGTACTGTAAGTTGTGAGCATGGTTGTGTGTGTGTGTGGCGTTATGAGTGTGTGTGGTGTTTTGTGGTGTGTGTGTTTTTTAGGTGTTGATATAGAGATGGTGCATGTGGCAACATGCATGTCTTCATGCACATGTACGGTAAGTTACCTGGGTGTGTGTATGCATGTATGTGTGTGAGCGTTGATATGGGCGTGGTGCATGCTGGAAATAAGCATGGCTTCAAGTGCAAGTACTTTACTGTTAGTTGTGAGCATGTGTGTGTGTGTGTTTATGTGACGGGCAAGACTCATGACGAGCTTTGGAACGCGGCCCAGCTGGAGATGGTACATGCTGGAAAGATGCACGGCTTAATGCGCATGTACTGTAAGTTGCCTGTGTGAGGTGTGTTTATGTGTGTGTGTGTGTGTGTGTGTGTGTGTGTGTACATGTATGTGTTTATGTATGTGTGTGTGTTGAGATGGGGATGGTGCATGCTGGAAAGATGCATGGCTTCATGTGCATGTACTGTAATTTGTGAGCATGTGTGTGTGGTGTTTATGTGTGAGTGTGTGTGGGAGGTGTTTATGAGTGTGTGTGGTGTGTATGTGTGTGTGTTGACATGGAGATGGTGCATGCTGGCAAGATGCATGGCTTCATGCGCATGTACTGTAAGTTGTGAGCATGTGTGTGTACGTGTATGTGTGTATGTATTAGTGTGTGTATATGTGTGTTTATAAGTGTATGTGTGGTGTGTAAGTGCGTGTTAATTTGGAACGGGGCACAGCTGGGGATGGTGCATGCTGAAAAGATGCATGGCTTCATGCGCATGTATTGTAAGTTGCCTGGGTGTATGTGTATGTGTGTGTGTGTTTATGAGTGTTTATGAGTGTGTGTGGTGTGTTTGTGTGTATGAGTGTGTGTGTTGACATGGAGATGGTGCATGCTGGAAAGATGCATGGCTTCATGCGCATGTAATGTAAGTTGTGAGCATGTGTGTGTGTTTGTGTGTGGTGTGTAAGTGTGTGTTAATTTGGAACGGGGCACAGCTGGAGATGGTGCATGCTGGAAAGATGCATGGCTTCATGCGCATGTACTGTAAGTTGCCTGTGTGAGGTGTGTTTATGTGTGTGTGCGTGTTTGTGTGTGTGTGTGTGTGTGTGTACCTGTATGTGTTTATATATGTGTGTGTGTTGAGATGGGGATGGTGCATGCTGGAAAGATGCATGGCTTCATGTGCTTGTACTGTAATTTGTGAGCATGTGTGTGTGTATGTGCGTGTTTGTGTGTGTGTGTGTTTATGAGTGTGTGTGGTGTGTATGTGTGTGTGTTGAGATGGAAATGGTGCATGCTGGAAAGATGCATGGCTTCATGCGCATTTACTGTAAGTTGCCTGGGTGTATGTGTGTGTATGTGTGTTTATGAGTGTTCATGAGTGAGTGGTGTGTTTGTGTGTGTGTGTGAGTGTGTTAACATGGAGATGGTACATGCTGAAAAGATGCATGGCTTCATGTGTATGTACTGTAAGTTGTGAGCATGGTTGTGTGTGTGTGTGGCGTTTATGAGTGTGTGTGGTGTTTGTGTGTGTGTGTGTGTTTTTATGTGTGTGTATATGGAGATGGTGCATGGTGGCAACATGCATGTCTTCATGCACATGTACGGTAAGTTACCTGGGTGTGTGTATGCATGTATGTGTGTGTGCGTTGATATGGGCGTGGTGCATGCTGGAAATATGCATGGCTTCATGTGCAAGTACTTTACTGTGAGTTGTGAGCATGTGTGTGTGTGTGTGTGTGTGTGTGTGTGTGTGTTTATGTGCGAGTGCGTGTGTGTGTGTGTTAATGTGCGAGTGCGTGTGTGTGTGTGTGTGTGTGTTTATGTGCGAGTGCGTGTGTGAGTGTCTGTGTGTGGTGTTTATGAGTGTGTGTGGTGTGTTTGTGTGTGTGTGGTGTGTTTGTGAGTGTGTATGTGTGTGTGTTGACATGGAGATGGTGCACGATGGCAAGATGCATGGCTTCATGCGCATGTCCTGTAAGTTGCCTGGGTGTGGTGTGTTTATGTGTGTGTGTGTGTGTGTGTGCGTGCGTGCGTGCGTGCGTGTGTGTGTACATGTATGTGTTTATATATGTGTGTGTGTTGAGGTCGGGATGGTGCATGTTGGCAAGATGCATGGCTTCATGTGCATGTACTGTAGGTTGCCTGGGTGTATGTGTGTGTTTATGAGTGTTTACGAGTGTGTGGTGTATTTGTGTGTGTGTTGACATGGAGATGGTGCATGCTGGAAAGATGCATGGCTTCATGCGCATGTACGGTAAGTTGACTTGGTTTATGTGTGCATGTTGGTGTGTTTACGTGTGTGTGTGTGTGTGTGTGTGTGTGTTTATGTGTGTGTGTGTGTGTGTGTGTGTGTGTGTGTGTGTGCGTGCGTGTGTGTGTGTGTTGACATGGAGATGGTGCATGCTGCAAAAATGCATGGCTTTATGCGCATGTACGGCATGTTGTGTGTTGTGTGTGTACATGGATGTGGGTGTGGGTGTGTACTGGTGGTGGCGGTGGTGGGGGGGTGGGGGGAGGTGAGGGGGTAGTGTGTGTTGCGTTTATGTGTGTGTGGGGGGGGAGGGGGGGAGGCGGGGTAGTGTGTGTTGTGTTTATTTGTGTGTGGGTGTGTGGGTGTGGGTGGGGGGTGGGGGGGGATGATTATGTGCGGGTGGGGGGGTGCCAAAACTTTAACTCCTAACCCTAACCCCTAAACCCTAACCCCTACATATATACTGCTTCCCCCAGGGGCCAAGAGGATATTGAAATGGACCAAGAGCCCTAACCCTAAGCCCTGAACCCTGAACCCTACATATATACTGCTTTCTCCAGAGGCCAAGAAGATCTTGGAGTGGACAACATCTGACGAGCAGGGTACTACAAAGCGCACGCTTTCGAGCCGCGTTTCGCGCAGTTTTTTCAACTCCCTGTGGGCGCAACGCGCAGTTTTTGCGCTTTTTGCACTAAAAAGCGCTGACCAATTTGACATTTGTGCGCTTTAAGCGCTGACTAATTTGGCAAGAAGTAGTACCATGCTGAGGAGGCCAATGAGGTCGCTAAATATATTGAACGGCAAGTACACACTCACCTCCTCCTTCGACTTCCTCCCCAAGCACAAAGGGGAGTAATCAGTGACTTACAGCTTAGCTCCTATTTACCCCCCCACCCCCCCCCCCCCACCACACACACACACACACACACACACACACACACACACAAAACAAACACACTCACCTCCTCCTTCCACTTGATCCCCAATCGCAACGGGGAGTAATCAGTGACTTACAGCTTAGCTCCTATTTACACCCCACCCCCACCCACCACACACACACACAGACACACACACACACACACCTCCCCCCCCCCAGCCTCCGCACTCCTACCCCCCCCCCCCCCCCCCCCCCTACACACACACGCCACCAGGAGGCCAATGAGGTCGCTAAATCTATTGAACGCCAAGTAGGTGGCATACACACAATCTGCCTAAATCCCAAAAACTCAACCCTAATTCCTAATTCCTCAACCGCGAACCCTATAAATATATACTGCTTCCCCCAGGGGCCAAGAAGATCTTGTAGCGGACCAACAGCCCCGAGGAGGCCATTGAGGTCGCCATCTTCTTGAACGACGATTAGGTGGCATACACACAATGTGCCAAAATCCTAGAACCTAAGCCTAAACCCTACACCCTACACCCTAAACCCTGTAAATTTATACTTCTTTCCCCAGGGGCCAATAATCTTTTGGAATGGACTAACAGCCCCGAGGAATCCATCAAGGTTCCCATCATCTCGAATGACAAGTAGTGGCTTACACACAATGTGCCTAAACCCTACACCCTAAACCCTAAACCCTACATCATAAACCCTATAAATACATACTGCTTTCCCCAGGGGCCAAGAAGATTTTGGAGTGGACCAACAGCCCCGAGGAATCCATCAAGGTTCCCATCGTCTTGAATGACAAGTAGTGGCTTACACACAATGTGCCTAAACCCTACACCCTAAACCCTAAAACCTAAAACCTACACCCTAAACCCTACACCATAAACCCTATAAATACATACTGCTTTCCCCAGGGGCCAAGAAGATTTTGGAGTGGACCAACAGCCCCGAGGAAGCTATTGAGTTTGCCATCTTCTTGAACGACAAATATTCCCTTGACGGGAGGGATCCAAGTGGTTATGTTGGAGTCATGTGGAGCATGTGTGGAATCCACGATCGGGTGCGCTATATACATCCTTTTCTACCACCACCACCACCACCACCACCACAATAAGCACAACCATCACCACCACCACCACCACCACCACAATAAGCACAACCATCACCAACACCAACACCACCACCACAATAAGCACAACCATCACCAACACCCCCACCACCCCCACCACCACCAAGATAAGCACAACCATCACCAACACCAACACCAACACCACAATAAGCACAACCATCACCAACACCATAAATCACACCCACACCCCAACACCCAAGTAAACCCCTCCCACCACCACCCCCACCCCCACACTAAGCACAGCCCTCACCACACCAACCCAAACCCAAGACCACAATAAGCACCACCTCACCACCCACCAACAACACCACCAACAACCACCCACCCCACTAAGCACAACCATCACCACCACCACCACCACCACCAATAAGACAACCATCACCAACACCACGAACCACCAACACTACAACCATCACCAACACCATCCAACACATCAGCACAACCCTCACCAACCCCCCACCAATCACCATAGCACAAACCATACCACCACACAACAACAACAACACCACCACCACAATCAGCACACATCACCACCACCACACCAACAAACCACCACCATCACCCACCACCACACCCCACAATAAGCACACCACCACCCCCAACACCCCCACCACCACCACCACCACCAGAAGCACCACACTCACACCCCACCACACGACCCAACCACCTCACCACGCACCCCAATAATCACCAACCATCACCACCACCACCACCACCACCACCACTACAATAAGCACCAACATCACCACCACCACCACCACCACCATCACCACCACCACCACCACCCTTGATGGGAGGGATTCAAGGGGATATGTTGGTGTCATGTATAGCATGTGCGGAATCCACGATCGGGTGCGCTGATGTTTCTGTTCATCCTTAACTACCACCACCACCAACAACAACATCAACAACAACAACAACAACAACAACAACAACAACAACAACAACAACAACACAATAAGCACCACGACCAACACCAACACCACCACAATAAGCAGCAGCACCACCACCACCACCACCCTTGACGGGAGGGATCCAAGTGGTTATGTTGGTATCATGTATAGCATGTGCGGAATCCACGATCAGGTGCGCTGATGTTTCTGTTCATCCTTGACTACCACCACCACCACCACCATCACAATAAGCACTACCACCACCAACACCACCAACAACAACAACACCCTTGATGGGAGGGATCCAAGTGGTTATGTTGGTGTCATGTATAGCATGTGCGGAATCCAGGATCAGGTGCGCTGATGTTTCTGTCCATCCTTAACTACCACCACCAACAACAACACCACCACAATAAGCACTACCACCACCACCACCACCACTCCCAACACCAACAACAACAGCACCCTTGATGGAAGGGATCCAAGTGGTTATGTTGGTGTCATGTATAGCATGTGCGGAATCCACGATCAGGTGCGCTGATGTTTCTGTCCATCCTTAACTACCACCACCAACAACAACAACACCAAAATAATCACTACCACCACCACCACCACCACTCCCAACACCAACAACAACAGCACCCTTGATGGAAGGGATCCAAGTGGTTATGTTGGTGTCATGTATAGCATGTGCGGAATCCACGATCAGGTGCGCTGATGTTTCTGTCCATCCTTAACTACCACCACCAACAACAACAACACCACAATAAGCACTACCACCACCACCACCACCACTCCCAACACCAACAACAACAGCACCCCTTGATGGAAGGGATCCAAGTGGTTATGTTGGTGTCATGTATAGCATGTGCGGAATCCACGATCAGGTGCGCTGATGTTTCTGTCCATCCTTAACTACCACCACCAACAACAACAACACCACAATAAGCACTACCACCACCACCACCACCACCACCACTCCCAACACCAACAACAACAGCACCCTTGATGGAAGGGATCCAAGTGGTTATGTTGGTGTCATGTATAGCATGTGCGGAATCCACGATCAGGTGCGCTGATGTTTCTGTCCATCCTTAACTACCACCAACAACAACAACACCACCACAATAAGCACTACCACCAACACCAACACCACTACCAACACCACCAACAAAAGCACCCTTGATGGGAGGGATTCAAGTGGCTATGTTTGGTGGTGTCATGTATAGCATGTGCAAAATCCACGATCGGGTGCGTGATGTTTCTGTTCATCCTTAACTACCAACAACAACAACAACAACATCACAATAAGCACCACCACAATAAGCACCACCAACAACAACACAACCAGCACCAGCACCACCACCACCACCCTTGATGGGAGGGATCCAAGTGGTTATGTTGGTATCATGTGGAGCATGTGTGGAATCCACATTCAGGTGCGGATAGGCAATCCATTCAAACACCATCACTACCATGGCAATACTACCATCACCACAATAAGCACCAAAGCAATAAGCAACACAATAAGCACCACCACCACCACCACCACCATAATAATAAGCACCACATTAAGCACCACCACCACCACCACCACCACCACAATAAGCACCACCAACACCAACACCACCAACACCACAATAAGCACCACCACCAACAACAACAACAACACCACAATAAGCACCACAATAAGCACCAACAACAACAAAATCCACAAAACTCACCCCAACTAATCACCAACCCCCCACCCCCACCTCATCATCCCCCCCCCTTCCTTTCCCCCCCAACTCCCCACCCCCCCCCCCCTCCCCTACTCCATCCCCACCCACACCCCCCCCCACCCCCCCGCCATCTCCCACCACACTCCACCCCCCCCCCCCCCCCCCCATTCCTCCCCCCCCCCTCCCCACCCCCCCCCCCCCCCACACCCCCCCCCCCATCCGTCCCCCCAATCCTCCCCCCCCCCTCCCCCCCCCCCCCCCCCACCTCCCTCACCCCGCACACCCTCTCCCCCCCCCCCCACCCCCCCCCACCCCCCTCCTCCCCCCCCTCTCCCCCCCCCCCCCCCCCCCCCGCCCCTATCCCCCCTCCCCCCCCCACATCCGCCCCCCCCCCCCGCCCCTCCTCCCCCCCCCCCCCCCCAACCCCCCTCCCCCCCCCGGCGCCCACCCCCCCCCCTCCTCACCCCCCCCCCCCCCACCCCCCCCCCCTCCTGGCCCGCCCCCCGCCCCCCCCCCCCACCCCTTCCTCCCCCGCCCCCGCCCCCCCCCCCCCCACCCCCCCCTCCCCTCCGCCCCCCCCCCCTCCCCCCCCCCTCCTCCCCCCCCCCCCCCCCGCCCGGCCCTCCTCCCCCGCCCCCCCCCCCCCCCCCCACCCCCCCGCCCCATCCTCCCCCCCCCCCCCCCCCCCCTCCCGCCCCCCATCCTCCTCCCCCCCCCCCCCCCCCCCCCCCCGCCCCCTCGCTCCCCCCCCTACCCCCGCCCCCCCCCCCCCCCACTCCCCCCCACCCCCCGCCCCCCCATCCCCCCCCCCCGGGCCCCCCCCCCCCCGCCCCCCCCCTCCTCCCCCCCCCACCCACCCACCCCCCCCGCCCCAGGCAATAAGCACCAACACCATCAACACCACCAACACAATAAGCACCACCACCACCACAGCATGGAATCACCACCAACAACACAACCCGTACCACCACCACCACATCATAGAATCACCACCACAACCCCTACCACCCCTACCACCACCATTTGCAGGCTTGGACCGAGCAACCAATCTTTGGCAAGATCCGGTACATGAACTCCACCACCACTTCCACCACCACCACCACCACCGCCCACCACCACAAATAAGACAAACAAACAAGCAGGGGGGGGCAAAAAAAAAAGTGAAATACGCCATCACAAAAAGGTGCTGAGGCACCCTTCTGCAGACCCCCCCCCCCCCCCCCCCCCCCCCCCCCCGGCTCCAGAACCCACTGTACAGCCACTATCTCAGCCACCACTTAGTGTTATGGTGTCTAATTAGGCTCATTTTGCAGGGTTTTTAAAGGCCTATCCATTGAGGTTGGTCTAGAGACCATTGGGAATGTTTGAAACATAGAAAATCATCATCATCTATGTTATATATTGTTTGGGTGGGGCTTGGGGTTCAGTCAGTCAGTCAGTCAAAAAAAAGTCAGTCAAAAAAGTCAGTCAAAAAAGTCAGTCAAAAAAGTCAGTCAAAAAAAGTCAGTCAAAAAAGTCAGTCAAAAAAGAAGAAGCAGTGAACTACCATGAGGTCTCGCTCTGTACGTTGTTGTACACATGTTGGTTAGGGCGTTGTGTGCGTGGAGAGAGAGAGAGAGAGAGAGAGAGAGAGAGAGAGAGAGAGAGAGAGAGAGAGAGATGGACCCCCCCCCCCCCCCCCCCTCCCTCCTCTGCCTAATATGTGGTGGATATCTACCCCAATAGCATAAATGGACTGGTATAAAGTAGAGGAACACCTAGTTCCACTCCCATGTCATTCTGAGGGCTAAAAAACCCTGGACCCCCCCCCCCCCCCCCCCCCCCCCCCCCCCCCCCCCCATGTGCCCTGGGCAAAATATGTGGTGGGCCTCTCCCCCAATAGCATATATGGACTGGTATTTAGTAGAGGAACACCTAGTTCCACTCCCATGTCATTCTGAGGGCTAGAAAAAAAGTGCCTAGAAAGTACCTATTTTTTTGTAAATTCCAGATTTTTCCCTCGACCCCCCCCCCCCCCCCCCCCTCCGCGGCCCCAAACTTTGGAGAACCAGCACTTTTTTTCTACTGGGCCAAAATAAGAGATAAAACCGGATTCTTCATCCACTTAATGATATCTACAAAGTTGGGTGATGGTCCTAGGATTTTAGTGGTGAAAGAAATTTAACTAAGCTAGCATCAAGGTGCACTGGCTTGCTTTGGGTTGTGCTAAATAGCCAAACAGGGGAGCTGCCTAGAAGCTGCACCCCATCTCTGCGGACATCTGCTGCACGGAGTTGGCTATGTGGGAACTACTATTTACTCAGCATCATCATCCATGCCAGTGTGTGTTTGTATGTGTGTGCGTGTGTGTGTGTGTGTATGTGTGTGTGTGTGTGTCATTTTGGTTCGAAGTTGCCCCCCCCTTGCAAACAAGTGTAAAATAATAACACCACTAGATTTGCAGGCTTGGACCGATCAGCCAATCTTTGGCAATATCCGGTACATGAACTATGCCACCAACACCAACACCAACACCAACACCAACACTTCCACCACCACCACCACCACCACCACCACCACAGCATGGAATCACCAACACCAACACCAACACTACCACTACCACTTCCACCACCACCACCACCACCACCACCACCACCACCACCACCACCACCACAGCATGGAATCACCAACACCAACACCAACACTACCACTACCACAACCATTTGCAGGCCTGGATTCAGCGAGCAATCTTTGGCAATAGCCGGTACATGAACTATGCCACCACAACCACCACCACCAACAACACCGCCGCCCACCACCACAAATAAGACAAACAAGTGTAAAATAAAAAACGCCACTAGATTTTCAGGCTTGGACAGAGTGGCCAATCTTTGGCAAGATCCGGTACATGAACTACGCCGGCTGCTTCCACCACCACCACCACCACAGCAAGGAATCACCAACACCAACACAACCCCTACCACCACCACCACATCATAGAATCACCACCACAACCCCCACCACCACTACCACCACCACCATTTGCAGGCTTGGACTGAGCGGCCAATCTTCCGCACGATCCGGTACATAAACTACGCTTGCTACTTCCACCATTACCACCCCCACCACCACAGCATGGAATCACCAACACCAACACAATCCCCACCACCACCACCACCACCAATTGCAGGCTTGGACCGAGCGGCCAATCTTCGCCGGCTACTTCCACCATTACCACCACCACAGCATGGAATCACCAACACCAACACAATCCCCACCACCACCACCACCACCACCAATTGCAGGCTTGGACCGAGCGGCCAATATTTGGCAAGATCCGGTACATGAACTATGCCGGGTGCAAGCGAAAGTTCAGCATCCCCGATTATGTCAGCTACGTCGACCACATCGTGAGGGAGACCAAATTGGGCAAGGCCCCCTTTCACTCGCTGCCCCCCAAGCTCGCTGTAGTCAGGAAATCGGGTACCAAAGGGTCTGGGAAATCTGGGGACAAGAAGCCTAGCGCCACCACGAAAGCTGGGGCAGCGAAAGCTGGGGCCGAGAAGTCTGCTGAGGGGGGGGCTAAGCCCAAGGCTGGGGGGGCTAAGCCCAGCGCCAGTGCTGCCCCAGGAGGTGGGGATGGGGGGGCTAAGGCCAAGGCTAAAGGGGGCTCTGGTTCTGCCCCTAAAGTTGACCTGGATGAGTTTGACGCCCTCTTTGGTGCTGATGGTGGTGGTGAGGTAGAAGTGAAGAGCACGAGGGTGAAGAGGGTGAAGAGTTGAAACAATTATTCACCAACCCCCATCATTGGTGTGGGAGAGGTAGAGGTGAAGGGTTCGAGGGTGAAGAGCTTGAAAAGGTGAATCAAGTATTCACCAATGCATATGTGTTGGGGTTGCACAAACTCCCATCATTGTGCAGCCTCTATAGGTCATAGTGGTGGCCATGGTGGTGGTGATGGTGGTGGGGTAGGAGAGGTAGAAGTGAAGGATACGAGGGTGACAAGGTGAATCAAGTATTCACCAATGCATATGTGTTGGGGTTGCACAAACTCCCATCATTATGCACTATTTTTTTGTCATGGTGGTGGTAGTGGTCGCGGGGTGGGGTGGGGGGAGGGGTGGGGGGTCTTCGTTCTTACAATTCTTCAAGCAAAAAACAAATTTGATTGAATTGATTACGTAGTCTATCAGCCTTCAGGCTGCTCACCATCTGCAGGTAGAGTAAAGTTTCATGTTGGAGTTGTGAACGGTATTTCACTTCAGGAGGATGGTTTCACGACGCAAACCAGCGACACTCATGATTCAGTTCGAATGGCGTTGCCACTCCTACAAAATATGGGTGGTATCAGGGAGTGTATGTATGTATGTATGTATGTTACAGTCCAGGGGTAGGCCAAATAGGCTAAAGGGAACTGCCCAACCGTACAGGAAGGGCTTACAAATATAAAATCTCTGGTGAACTGAACCCCAAACAATCGTTTTACCGACGGGGGCCCTGAGTTCGTGCTGCAGTGATCATTTAATTATACAATACAATTAAATCGTCATCTAAGGCAGTATGTAACAATATCCTCTCTCTCTCAGTGACAGCTCGGTCTCTGCATTGATTTCTGCTGAGTATGTTACAATACCAATATCCTTCCTTCCTTCATTGACAGCTCGGTCTCGGCATTGATTTCTGCTGAGAATGTAACAATATCCTTCAGTCCTCGGTGACAGCTCGGTCTCGTCAATGGTTTCTGCTGAGTATGTAACAATATCCTCTCCTTGTGACAACTCGGTCTCGGCATTGATTATTGCTGGGTAATTAACAACACTGGTGTCCTTCCTTTCTTCATTGACAGCTCGGCCTCTGCATTGATTATTGCTGGGTTTGTAACAATACTGGTTTCCTTCCTTCCTTCATTGACAGCTCGGTCTCTGCATTGATTATTGCTGAGTATGTAACAGTACCAATATCCTTCCTCCCTCAGTGACAGCTCGGTCTCGGCATTGATTATTGATGAGAATGTAACAATACCGATATCCTTCCTTCCTCAGTGACAGCTCGGTTTCGGCTGTGATTTATGCTGAGCATGTAACAAACTAACAATCTCTTCCCTTCCTTCATTGCCAGCTCGGTATCGATATCGAGTTTTGCTGAGTACCCGTATGGTCCTTAAGTATTGGCAAACGGTTTGGCAAACGACACTTTGCCAAACCGGATTAGGGATCCAGCTTGAGACCACTCCAGGTGGTTGGCAGGGTTGTCCAAACGGACCCCAGGAGTTGCTTCCTGGGACGCACCCAAATGGGTAGGTTGCGTCCAGGGACGCAGCCAATTCCGTAGGTTGCGTCCTGGGACGCAGTACAGTTTGAAGGTTGCGTCCCAAAAATTCCTCTTTCCCCCTCCCACAGCAACAGCAGCTTGATGCGTCCCACTGCGTCTCAATTTTTCTCCATACTTGATGCGTCCCACTGCGTCCCACTGCGTCTCAATTTTTCTCCATGCTTGATGCGTCCCAGCAGCAGCAGCAGCAGCAGCAGCGGGCTTGGCAATAAAAAAATCATCCAGCCTTCGCTGCTTGGTCGGAGCATTGGGCGTGTCGCGAGCTTGCATTTTGACGGTTCGATTTTTTTTGAAGAGATCGACCAGAATAAATCGATCACATCAAAAAATTCTAGGCTTTAGACTAGGGTGCTGTTTGAACCCCGCTCATCCACTCAGGGCCTGGGGGCATGTGGGGGATTTTTAGGTTCGAGTCCATTCAAATTATGTGGGTGAGAGCAGGAGGTAGCATCCTCCACGAAAAGTTGATTCAAGCCGATCGATTTATTCCAAGTATAGGTTGTGTATGACATAATTATTTGCGATTTATTGAGCATGTTTTCAGATTTTCTGGGCACTTCATTTAGGGGGGGGGGGGGGGGGGGGGGGGGGGGGTCAGCCCTCATTTAGTTTTTTGCTAACTTTTTACTCAGACCCCCAAATGCAATTCTGAGAACACCCATGAGTAGGCCTTGGTAAGGGTAGTCCATTGGCACCACTTTGGACCTCGTGCAATAAGTATACCCCCCCCCCCCCCCAAACCCAAACCCAAACCCAAACCCAAACCCACCACCCCACACACAGCCCATTACATCCCAATGCAAGTATAAGACCACCCATGAGTAGGCCTTGGTAAGGGCAGTCCACGGGCACCACTTTGGACTTCGTGCAATGAGTAACCCCCCCCCCCCCCACCCCACACACACACACACACCGACAGCAACCGAATCGAATCGAAACGCTGGCAACTGGACAACCTGGAGTGTGTGGGGGTGGGGGGGGCGCAGAACTGGTTGGTGACTATCGTGCGATCCCTGCACTACAAATCCGAGGACGCAATTGTGTGCGCCATACTGTAAACCTTCTGAATCCATATCTAAGTTGTAAAAAAAAGGTATTTCTATTTAAAGGGGGGGGGGGGGGGGGGGGGGGGTCAGCCCCCCTCAGGTTTTTTAGGCTCGACGTTTGCAGCTTATTTTTTTACTCCTGCTGAGAGAGTCCTTTGCGTCCTGCACCACCCACTGAGACACTCTCGAGTCGGACGCATCAGACGCACTTGGGCGCATTGGGGCGCATTGGGACGCATGAGAACGCAGGGTAATGAAGTGAGACGCAACCAACTTCCAAAACCTGCGTCACGGACGCAACCAATCTATGAGGCTGCGTCCGGGACGCAACCGACCCTGCCAATGTTGCGTCCTGGGACGCAACGGCCCTCCCCATGTTGCGTCCTGGGACGCAAGGACGTGCGTCTTGGACAACCACTGGTTGGCTTTCGCCAAGTTACGGTTACCATGGTACTCTGTCTACTAAGCCCTAGCAAGTTCAATGTTCCTGATTTGAGTTGCTATATGGTTTTATTTTCAGCAAGCTTGGGCAGACTACTTTGTAAACGTGTGCTTGAACTTGAACTTGGTAACATGGCTCCAGCAGGCCATTTGGATGGCTGGAGCCACATACCGTTCTGGCTACTAAGCCCTAGCAAGTTTGATTCTCCTGATTTGAATTGTTACATGGTTTTACAGCAAGCTTTGACAGACTGCTTGGTGAACATGTAACAGGGAAAGGTAACAATAACATAAGACCCTTTGCCAACTGAATTTCAAGTCTGAGCTTGAAACAGTCAAAGCCACAGACCCGTTTGCCAAGTTAGTTTCGCCATGCGTTTCTGAGACCCACTTTTAGGGGGGAAATGACATTTGCCAATACTTAAGGCGCATACGGTATGCAGGAGGAGCCCAGGCCTCAAATTTTCCAGTACCAATTTTCCAGCGCGCCTAAAAAATGGCGGTAAATAGGGTCGGCGGAAAATCCCCAAAACGACTTAATTTATTTGACGCTATTATAGTCGGCGGATTTTTAGAAAACTGGCTGGGGGGGGGGGGGGGGGGGGGGGGTGGGGGGTTGGGGTGGGGGGGGGGGGGGGGGGTGGGGGTGGGGGGGGGGGGGGGGTGGGGGGGGTGGTGGGGGGGCGGTGTGTGTGGGCTAGGGCAGGAAGAGAAAAGAAAAGAGAAAAAACAGAGGATATAATAGAGGGAAGAAGGTGGTAAATGGGCAAAGATATAACCCAGCAGAGAATAGAAAGGATGGAACATGCAGCGAAGAAAAAAAGCCGGGGGGTGGGACGGATGAACGCGTAAATAGGCGGCCGAGTGGAGAGTAAGAGGAAGGGGTAGGGAAGATATAAGCATTAGTACACAAAGAAAAGAACAGAAAAAAAAGAAAAATAAGCAATACATGAACATAAAAAATAATGAAACGGAAAATTATGGTGAAGGGGTCCTAAAGCAATATAGGAGTAAGATATCACTAGATACTAACACATATAGACGACAAATGAGGTGGAGTGAATTAGGTTAATAGGGAATACAAGTCGTTAGTTTTTTTTTTTTTTTTTGATAAGGAATCCTTTTAATTTTTTTCTTTCCATTCAAACCAGGTTCAGGTGTGAGTCAAAAGAAAACGCAGAGCAGACCAGAGTTGGATGAAAATATAATTTCCAATCAAATTCATAGTATGGCGTGGCAGATTTTATACCACCTAGGTTTACTCTGCCAGCAAACACTGAGCCTCAAGGCCGATCGACCATGCAATTCAAACCAGATTCAAGGGTGACTCAAAAGGAAACACAGAGCAGCCCAGAGTTGGATGAAAATAAATGTAACAATCAAATTCGGAGTCAGGTGTGGTACATTTTATACCAGCAAACACGAAGCCTTAAGGCAGATAAAAAAAGATAGACCGTGCGATTCAAACCAGATTCAGGTGGGAGCCCAGAGTTGGATCTAAACAAATCCACGTCCCAACAGTTTCCAGTCCCCCCCTAACTCGACAAAAATAATGAAAGCGGTTTGGTTTGGTTTGGTTTGGTTTGGTTTGGTTTGGTCTGGTTTGGTTTGGTTTGGTTTGGTTTGGTTTGGTTTGGTTTGGTTTGGTTTGGTTTGGTTTGGTTTGGTTTGGTTTGGTTTGGTTTGGTTTGGTTTGGTTTGGTTTGGTTTGGTTTGGTTTGGTTTGGTTTGGTTTGGTTTGGTTTGGTTTGGTTTGGTTTGGTTTGGTTTGGTTTGGTTTGGTTTGGTTTGGTTTGGTTTGGTGTTGATGTCTTGGAACGAACGTATGCTGCGCATACGTTGGGGTTGGTTGCGAGGTGGGCGAACGTATGCGTGTGCTAGGCATACATTTGGGCTGTTGATGCCGTCGCACCAACGTACGCTATGCGTAGGACCTGTACTATGGCGAAGCCTACGTTAGTACCTGTTGAGCTCCCGACCGCGACCGGGCAGGTTTGTTCTAGGTTTGTTGGGCTGTCATCATTTGGGGAGGGTAACAGATGACATGACTAGCAGTACGGTACAGCACAAAATCGAAGCTGCTATTAATAGAGATTCAGAGCATAATTAGCCCACTCGATCTACAACTCTCCTGTGCTGCAATACCAAGAGTCGTCACCATGAACCAGCTATTCAAGCTGGCATGCCTGCTTGGAATGGCGACTTTGGCCCTCGGCCAATACGAGTACGATTATTCCTACAGCTACTCTGACTCCTTCAGTGATTATGGTGGCGATGGTGAGATGCAGACAAAGCGCTTGAATCCCTCTGCCGAATGTGCGCGAATTCTCCTTGGCCCCCGGTCTTCGCCCATTTGAAACTGGGACAGATCGGTGATGCTTCTGTGTCTGTGCGCTCGCGAATGCAACACGAGGGGGTTGTGTTGATCATGGATCTGGGCTGGTTTGATTTTTGTTGCTGTCCCGCACCCGTCTGTCCGGAATGTTTCCACAACTTGTCCTTATGGAGGATTCTAGATTCACACATTCTGTGGGCGCTTCGCCTGCTGCCCTCTTGATATGACTTCCGAGTCAGCCCGAAAAGTAGAGAAAGCAAGAAATTAGACTCTTCAGTGTGCCTCGGATTTTCCATGTGCGACTGGCTATGTCACTCCGTTCCTCCTCGCCGTGGCCTTTGTCGAGGCTCGAATGCGCTCTTAGGTACTGCGTTGTAGATTTCAAACGCACCACGCCCATCCTTTGGACCTTGAACTACGCCTTGTCCTCATATCCGCTTGATTAATCCTCATCTCTTCTTGATCCTGTTGACTTTGAATGCCGATGCTCGGTCTGCGCGTAGCCTCAACAGGCTAGAGCTACGTATCCAATTTCAAGTCCAAGCCCCCTCCTCCCAACGATATCTGTTACCTCTACCTCCTCTCTTCAACAGTGCCCATGCCACTCTCTCCTTCCCTTCTCAACATCCTGTTAGATTCTTCATCCCTAATTTGAACTTCAGCCTCGATCCCATCCATCAGGACTTGTAATATCTGCACAACAACCGTGACAAGTTGTCCAACATACTTTCAAACCCAGCAACCTACCAACAACCTGATCAAGGAACCAACTAAACAACCAACCAATCAGGCGAGCTGTGAACAGAACCATCCTCTCGTGATACTCTCCTCTCCTCTGCGTTGCTGGAATGGACTTCTATGACTGCAGCCACCCCCTACGGCTTAAGGAACCAACTAAATGACTAACCAATCATACAACCAATCAATCAAGCAACCTAGACACCTTCCACTATTAATACCCGTCTCTCCTCTTCTCCCCTCTCCTCTCCTCTTAATGCCCTTCTGCCCCCCCCCCCTTCCCCCTCCCCCTCCCCCTCTGCAGGAGCTGACTTCTATGACTATGGCAACCCCTACGGTTATGATGATGCAGGCGGTTATGGAAACTACGGAGGCTCTGGAGGCTACGACAGTTTTGGAGATAGTGGAGGGTACAGTGGGGGATATGGCGGAGACTCCTATGGTGGTGGTGATTCCTACGGTGGTGGTGATTCCTATGGTGAGTTCCTCCTTATACACCCATGTGGTGTGGTGACGTGGTGGTGGTGTACCCATGTGGTGTGGTGACATGGTTTTGCACACATGTGGTGTGGTGGTGTTGTACCCAAGTGTTGTAATGGTGGTCTCGCATGCATGTGTGGTGGTGGTGTACCCATGTGGTGTGTGGTGGTATGCGGTGTGGTGGTGTGGTTTGAAGTCTTCTACGTATGGACCATAATGTTGTGGCGAATAGATCAAACAGTCTTAGGCATATGGCATGATGGCATGGCATATGGACATCCATGGTCTAAATGTCATGCCATGGACCATATGGACTATTTTGCCCACGATGTTGTCATTGTTTTTCTTTATTAGCTACGAGCAGCAGCTACTAGTCAGGTCCCCTGACTTGACACCTATCTAAACCTGGCGCTACCTCGCACGCTGAAGCTGGCGTAATCAGCTGTCCAGAACTACTGGAATAGTTAGGTGAAGCCTAGTGGCTGGCTCAGGGAGCTGCTATGAAAAGCGGAAAAGAAAAGCCCGTGTTGTGTGGTAGTATGCATTGCTGACCACGCATGTGCTCACTGTACATCATGTACCTTGTGTGTATTTTTCTCACTAAGCAGCATGTACTTGATGTACGACTTGCACTCCATACAAAGGGCTCTCACCGTTCATGGTTCTCTCACAGTCCGGCTTGTACTCATTGTAAAGCGTACACTGTCCAACGTGCTCTCACAATATGGCTTGTACTCATTGTACAACGTGCCCTCACAGTGCGGCTTGTACTCACTGTACAACGTGCTCTCACGGTACGGCTTGTACTCACTATACATCGTTCTCCCACAGTATGGCTTGTCCTCATTATATAGCGTACACGCACTGTCCAACGTGCCCTCACAGTACGGCTTGTACTCACTGTACAACGTGCTCTCACAGTACGGCTTGTACTCACTATACATCGTTCTCCCACAGTACGGCTTGTACTCTCTGTGCAACGTGCTCGCATAATATGGCTTGTATTCATTGTAAAGCGTATACGCACTGTTCTATGTGCTCTCACAGTATGGCTTGTACTCATTGTTAGTTGTACTCACACTGGACAACGTGCTCTCACAGTACGGCTTATACTCACTGTAAAGCGTACACACATTGTACAACGTGCTCTCTCAGTACGGCTTGCACACACTGTCCAGCGTACCAGCACTGTACAACATGCTCTGCTGAACATCCACTCTTTCTACAACATACACTGACTGTGCACCAAACACTGCCCAACAGGATACTACGGTGACGAGGACAGCATGTACTACGAGTACTACGGGTGCGCATATAGTTTGAGTCCTAACAGGCGCTGTACTTCGAGCCCTACGTGTGTAAACTGTACTTCATACTTGAGTCATATGTGTGTACACTGTAATTTGTACTTGAGTCGTGTGTACGGCACTACAATTATCTATATTTTTCCGAAGAAGCCATTTTAAACTTAACTTATAAACCGTCGTTTATGTACTAAGCTGGTGATGTTATGGATGACAAATACAACAACAACTACGATTCACTTGAATGCTGTAGTCTTGTTTAATTACCATGTGCATCTGGCTTTTA
Organism: Chlamydomonas sp. ICE-L; assembly: GCA_013435795.1. Lineage (NCBI taxonomy): Eukaryota > Viridiplantae > Chlorophyta > Chlorophyceae > Chlamydomonadales > Chlamydomonadaceae > Chlamydomonas > Chlamydomonas sp. ICE-L. Next base: position 42,671 of record JACBWV010000513.1, read on the forward strand.
TTCCAATGAAGCTATTGGAAACTGAACAAATAAACTTATGAACTATTGGTAGGCTTGTAGCTAATGAATTTATGGACGACTCCAACGATGCTACTACGCGTCTGATACCCCTTAACCCCCCCCCCCCCCCCCCCCCCCACACACACACACACTCCAATTCCTATCCCCACCCTTTAACCCACCATCACTCCTACCCTTAACCCTGTCGCTTAGCTACTATGCTGACGACTTGGTGGACGACTTCCTACAACGACAACTACTAAGGGCTGATACCCCTTAACACCCCCAACCCTTAACCCCCACCCCACCCCACCCCCCCACACACCACACACACACCACGACCACCACTCCTATCCCCTCCCCTTAACCCACCTCCACCACTCCTGCCCTCACCCCCACCCTATAACCCACCACCACTCCTACCCTCACATATCAAATAATTAATTTTAAACTGAATTTATTTACTTATGGACCGTTGTGCAGGTACTATGCTGACGACTTTGTGGACGACTTCTACAACGACGACTACTATGAGGCTGAGGAGTATGACTTCTTTGAGGAGTGCTACTTTGGCACCAAGGGAGAGCCTATTCTGGCCGATGGCACCCCCTCATGCCACATGAAGATCGTGGTGCGTTGCAGTTTTTAGTTTTGTGCCAAGTAGTTACTGGTTCAGTATGGGCCTCAGGATGTTGTAATTTTAAATTCCATTATGGTTTTTGCTTTGCGACAGATTAGTATATTGTAAGGGAGAGCCTATTCTGGCTGATGGCACCCCCTCACGGTACACGAAGATCCTGGTACGATGTAGTTACTGGTTGAGTATGGGCATTGCTATTGTAAGATCGCATGAAGATCCTGGTGCGATGGAGCCATTCAATATTATGTATTGACACACACTCCACCCCCACCTCACCCCACCCATAGCCCTTAACCCACCCATAACCCCACCCCTTCACCTACTCCCACCCTTGCTCCACCCTTCATTCATCTCCACCCCGTCAACAACACCGACCCTAAACCCGCCCCCCCCCCCCCCCCCCCCCCTCCACAGGGTGTAACCAAAGATAGAGATAAGTCCTCCCACCCTCACTCCACCTTATTCCACTCCCCCCCTTCAAAACAACCGACCCTAACCCGGACCCCCCCCCCACCCCCCCCCCCCAGGGTGTAACCAAGATAGCAGATAAGCTGAAGGGCGGTATCGACGGCACCTACAAGCTCGTCTCCTGCCACAACACCAAGCCCATGTACAAGCGTGAGAAGAGCCCCGCTGGAGAGGACCGTGTGCTCTGGTACTCCTCCACCTTCGGTGACTGGGATGTGTCCAGGGGAGAGGAGCCTAACGAGGCTGAGATCCTGATGTATGGCGGTGAAATGGAGCATGCATCCGTGCCCCTCTTTGTCAGCAACTGGCACTTGGGAGGTGACTTGAAGACTGACTCGGCACTAGGTGAGCCTGGGTGGGAGTGTCTGTGGCTTGGAAATGGAGTGGTGGTAGGAGGGTGGGGTGGGGGAGGTGACTCGAAGACTGGCTCTGCGCTAGGTGAGCCTGGGTGGGAGTGCCTATGGTGTAGGTGGGCGCTTGGGAAGGCTGATGGTGGTTGATGGGCAGGGTTGATGAGTACGGATACGGTTTGAGAACGGTACGGTTTTAGTGATATCTATCTAGCGGCCTATGTTATGACTTCAGTTAGGAAATCGGCTTTCTTTAGTGTGCCTATTCCCATCTCCTATGCATGGGAGGATGAAGGCATGAACCAAATCACCTATATCCTTTTCCCATCCCATTTACATGGGAGGTTAAATACATGCCCATCAACACCATCAAGGTCGGCTGCAAAGACTGACACCACTGCTGATAGAAACGCAACAATCATCACCACAATCACCCTATCACCACAATCATCCTACCCCCGTATCATAACTACCCATCACATTCCTATCTCCTGCACAGGGGAGGATGACTACATGCCCATTGACGTCAAGGTTAGCTGCTCCGACGGAAAGAAGTACCAGGAAGATACCGACAACAAGATGACTGGTCCCGTATTAACTGATGCTGAGATGGAATCCAAGTACCGCCACATCTACGACCAGTACAGCCGCCATGGCTCCCCCTCCCCCACCATGAACTTCACATTTGTAGTGCTCATGGTGTTGTTTGTCCTCACCCTAGTGCTGGCCATCCCCTACTTCTTGCTCAAGAAGCCTGGCAAGGGCAAGGGCAAGAACTCTCTGGGCACCAGCTTTGCCCAGATGCTGCATGAGTCTAAGAAGAAGGTGAGGTCCATGTTGAAGTGGTGGTGGGTAGTTAGTGGAGTGAGTGTGGGTGGTGGTATGCCCACAATACCAGGCAGTCAGTGGTGGATAGTTAGTTGAGTGAGTGTGGGTGGTGGTATGCCCACGATACCAGGCTGCTCAAGAAGCCTGGCAAGGGCAAGAACTCCCTAGGCACAAGCAGCAGTCAGCATCATATGATATGCCGGTCCCAAGTGGTATATGGTATGCGAGTGTCATGGTGGTGGTGTGGCGGTGGGCCGGTCACCTCAGTTGATAATGGCGGTCAGGTTGTGCACGGTATCATGGTGTTTTATGTCCTCATCCTGGTATTGGCAATCCCATGTACGTGTTGAACAACCCGAACCCTAAAACCCACCACACCCCTGAAATATGATGCTCATCTAATCCATTCCCACCCCTCACCCTACCCCTACTAACCACCCACGAAATATGTGTCATTATTGTCTGATTCATTCCCCACCCCCACCCCTCACTGACCCCCGCACTCTCATTATTGTCTGATTCATTCCCACCCTCACCCCACACTAACCCCCCACCCACGAAATCTGACTGTAGGCAAGTGGACACGCCCTCTAAGCGACTTCTGCTAGGCGACGAAAACATGAAGACTAGGGGTCCAGTACGTCAGAAGTGGTTCTTTCAATAAGCCCCGCCCAGGAATCTAAAGTTTATCTTGATTGCGTGAGGTTGGGCAAGTCCCTAATTGGCTACCCCTAGACTGTTATCATGAATGAATTGCGAATGTAACATACATATTGTTTCGATATCCGGAAGTAGGAAAAAAATCACTCCCCCCAGCTCCCCCCATTCCTAAAAAACTTGGGGAGGGCTGACCCATCCCTTCTTCCCTTCCATAGATATACATTTTTTTGAAAAACTTAGATATGGATTCGGGGAATAGGGGGTCTACGTTAAGGCCATCAGAATGGCATCCTCGGAATTCCTATGAGTGGATTTCTTTAACATCCAGTTCTGCACCCCCTTTGGATTGCCAAAGCAAGTACCGTAGACACCCTTCACCTCAGCAGGGGGCAGCCAGACACTGGAGTTCTCATTATTTCAAACAATAGCAGTACACTTCCTTGGGGCTAGTCCCACCCCACTTGGCCCAATGTTGAATGGGCCTTGGCCAGAGGCCACTTCAGGTTCATCCACCCATATTAATGTATATGACATGAGTATCTGCGATGCATTGAATTATTAAGCATTTCTATATTTTGTGAGATCCTTTTTCAGGGGGGGGGGGGGGGGGGGGGGGGGGGGTCAGCCCTCGTTTGTTTTTTTGCTAACTTTTTACTCAGGTCTCCAAATAAAATTCTGAGACCACCAATGAGTAGGCTTTGGTAATATCAGTCGATTGGCCCCACTTTGGACCTCGTGCAACAAGTATTTACCCCCACCCCCCTAACCCCACGCACACAGCCCCCCCCACCCCAAACTCAGCCCAGCCCCCCCACCCGCACGGCAAAGTGTAACTTAGGTACTTGGACAACCTGGGGGTCAGGGCTGTTCAGGCCGCTACGTCCTCCGCCGCAGACGCAACGTCCAAGGGTCAGTTGCGTTGCAGGGCGCAGCGTGGGGACCGTCAGTAACATCGCGGGCGCAGCTTGAGTGGGTTGTTTGCGTTGCAGGACACATGCTATGGGTCTGTTGCGTCTCAGGATGCAGGCTATGCAATCGGTTGCGTCTCAGGACGCAGGCTGTCCAATTGGTTGCGTCTCAGGGAGCAGAGCTGTGAGTCCTCATGAACAACCCTGCTGGGTGTATGTGTGGCAGAACTGGTTTTTGACTATCACGCGATCCAGGCTCTGCAAATCCGAGGACGCCACTGTGTGCGCCATGGTGTAACCCCCCCGAATTCATATCTAAGTTTTTAAAAACATGGTATTTCTATTTAATGGGGGGGGGGGGGGGGGGCAGCCCTCCTCAGGTTTATTAGGCATCGCGTTTGGAACCTATTACTTTTACTCCTGCCTGGACAAAAAAAATAACTGGCACCCCGCTGGGGCACCAGTGATTTTGTTTTATCCCGGGCCGGGAATGCCTTCTCCGGATGTCCAAATGATTTGTAAGCGTGAATCGAGTATCTCGACTTGTACCCCCCTCACCCCTACCCCACCCCACCAAAAAAAAACCTTGTTTGGGCTATTTTTAGCCACTTGGTGGGGGGGTAAAAAATTCCGCCAATAAATCAGTTGAATATGGTAACTTTGTAGCCCGTATTGTTATTGGGGGGGTATGAATTGCAACAAATCTTCTTGCAAGGAATAATTGAGGGTGGGACGATGTCACGTTACAAATCACGGGCTTAGACTCTCAGAAAGCATTATTATAAGGGGTGGGGGTAGGTGGGGGGGATACTACAACTATGACTTATACTAGCGTGGTCGCAAGATGCGGCATCTTGAACAACCCTGCCCCCCACCTTTCATGGAATATGGAACTTAAAGCTATCCTAAGTTTCCTATGTACCCACTCGTTGTTACCGAGTAACTCCTCCAGTCACATATAATATTTTGAGTTGACGGCTAGCATAGAGAGTCCCACTTCTAAGGCGAAAATCCTCCTTGACAAGTTCTATGCAGCGTCGCAAGCGACACTAAAAAATGGTGGGGAATGTTTGTAACGGAGCGACAGGTGGCCACAGAAGCCACTTAGTTGTGAGACCGTTGGCTGACGTGTCAGGCTTGGTCTCTGTCAGACAAACAGACAAATGGGTAACCCTGGGGGCTCTCGCCCCCTTGAGGGGGCTCCGCCAAAATTAAAAAGCTCATGACATGGAATATGAAACTTAAAGCATGACAGACTTGGAAGGATGCACCCTTATAGGAGCCAAAGACGGCAAGCAGACTTAAAGGCTGAAGCCGTGTAACCAAGTTCAAGCTTGTTGCTCTATCATGCTGTGAATGAGTTTCAATACAAAGGATGTCTGAACCTATGTGAATGATCTTATGTGTCCAACCTTGGAGAAATAAGGTACGCAGATTGCTACACGCTGACACAAGGTCCTGGTGAGAATGTGAGGTCCTGGAGTTGATCACAATCGCTAAAGTTAAAGCTTGTTGCTCTATAATGCTGTGAATAAGTACAAAGGATGGCTATTGAATTAACAGGTGATTGGGCCCATCAAGCCAATCAATCCACTGCGATCAACCCGCGAACATCATCAAGATTGCAAGACCCGGGGCAGACCCCTGCCCCTTCTTCTCCCGCGGTCTCCTCCCCTCAGGCGTTTCTTGCACCTCTCGTTTGCTCTGGCCTGTTGTGGATCTGTTGAACTGGCCTCTGGCCTGCTGTGGATCTGTTGTTTGATCTGGCCTCTGGCCTGCTGTGGATCTGTTGATCTGGCCTATGTCCTACTGTGGATCTGTTGAAGTACAAAGGATGGCTTAACCCTGGATGAACAATCTCATACGTTCAACCTTGGCGATCCAGAGAGTACAGATTGCTGCACGCTGACAGGTCTGTGATGTCCCGAAGGTCATAACAAAGGCTCAGATCCAGAGAGTACAGATTTCTGCACGCTGACAGGGCTGTGATGTCCTGAAGTTGCTTACAACCATACAGTTCCAGAGATTGCAGATTGCAACACACTGACAGGGTTGTGACGTCCTGAAGGTCATAACAATGGCTCAGATCCAGGGAGCACAGATTGCTGCACGCTGACAGGTCTGTGACTTCCTAAAGATCATAACAAAGGCTCAGATCCAAAGAGTAAAGATTGCTGCACGCTGACAGGGCTGTGATGTCCCCAACTGCGTAACAATGGCTCAGATTCAGAGTCCTGGAAGAGGAAGCCCTGGACTGCTTAGTGGCACCGTAATTTATTATCCCTTTTTTTCTTTTCTTCTTGTGACTTCTCATTTGTTAGCTTCTTACCTCCGCCACTGTAAGTGGTTGAGATCTGGGTCCGGCTCTAGGGGGTTTAATACCTACGCCACCAAAACGGTGGTTGGGAGCTTGGTTTGTTTGTCCTCGACACACCCCTGATGTAATGGGTTTTGTTGCTTTGTGGGTGCTTTTTCTTTTTGTTTAAAGCACAGAGTCTCATACACCCTCGCGGTGTCAAGTAGACTTTAACATGTAATGTAATGTAATGTAATGTAGAGTATGCAGATTGCCACAAGCTGACAGGCCTGTGATGTCCATAAATATAGGACAATGGCTCGGGTCCAGAGAATGCAAGTTGCTGCACGCTGACAGGGCTGCGATATCCATAAGTGGAAAACAATGCAGATTCAGGTCAAGCAGATTGCCGCACGCTGACATGGCTGTGATGTCCCGAAGTTCCTCACAACCAGCCAGGTTCGGGGTGTGCAGATTGCTGCCCGCTGATAGGTCCATGATCTTTCTAAGTCCGCGACATTTGGACAGGCAGAGGGTATGCAGTTTGACACAAGGTGACAGGGATGTGAGGTCCTGAAGTGAATTGCAATCAGTCAGGTCCAGGCGACACAGATTGGTGCACGCTGATAGGGCTGACACGTTAAATCGTTAAAACGTTGTCGTATTTGGCCTTGGCTCCCGCCAAGCTCACTTTCTGAAGCCTATGGCACCGCATGATGATAGCCATGTTAGGTGCTTGATCAATCTGCAGAGAGCAACATGAAAGGTGTATGAGATACGTGTACAACACCCTGCTGACGCCAGACTCCAGCCACATCTATTGCCGGCTTCGCCTGCAATCTAAGTTTGGCTACAGCCAAACTTGAATTTGAGCGAAATTGCCTCAAGTTCGCAAACAACTGAATTGTTCGTTCGTGCAATTTGATTTACTATGGCTAATGGAGGGTGGATGATGTACACACTTAATGGATATCAGGACATGATGTCGGGGACATACCCATGTACCTTACATTAAGGTTTGGGGCTAAACCTTGCAGCACTTGCTTAATTCCGAACAAATCAGATCGGATCAGTCAGACCCCCATCCCACCACCCAGAAGGGGGGGCTCCGCCCAAAACTGAAAAAGGGACGTGAGTTTCAAATCAGATCGGATCAGTCAGACAACTTCAGATTTTGATTTGAATTTGAATGAAGCTGCTCACAAACATTCGGTTTTGGATTTGAATTTGAATTTGAATGAAGCTGCTCACAAACATTCGGTTTTGGATTTGAATTTGAATGAAGCTGCTCCGGACATTCAGAAGGGCTAACTGGTTTATTAATCCTACTTCTACTCGAGGTACTAAGGGGGGAAATGATAACATGATGTACAGTCCTGACATGGGTTGTTCAACAAGTGAAGTTATATAACTGTGAAACACAGGTGTTGGAGGGGCTTTCACCATGCAACTTATATTTTGGCTCAAGACTGCTCACGAGAAGAATTTTACTCCTGCAACAGCCTGCCATGTGTATTTTGGCTCATGACACGTAGATTTTGAAAACAGTTACGAACATAACAGAACGTAGATTTTCGAGTACCCTTGAACAACCCTGGTCCACACCTGGAGGCTGGAGATGGGGTGAGTGTCTCAAAGGGTCGCAGTCGTCGACAACTTTCCATGTTAAGCTTTGAGTCGTAGCTTCGACTGCCTGGCAAGCTCGTTTGCTCACCAGTCTCCAAGTGCCCCGTGCTTCTAAGTCGAAGCATGGCAGCAGAGCTTCGCGACAGCTCCAGAACACATCCTCGGCCGATCTGCTTTGGACCAAGACATCATCTTGACCCGCCTGGCTACTACACGCCATGGTGCTGCGCTATGCTTTGCCGCCCGCTGGGTTCGCGAAGTGCGGATGAGAGACAGAACTAAGGAATGGGGGACGAAGACGCCAGAGCTGTGCTGGAAAAATATTCGTCGTAGCTTAGCGTAGTCGTCTGTCTGTCTGTATGCACTAGTACGGTAGCCCGTGTGGCCGGTGGCCACACCTACTCTCACGAAGACCCCCCCCCCCCCCCCCCCCCCCCCCCCCCCAATCATAGTACGGTGCCCGTGTGGCCTTTGGCCACACCTATTTGGGGCTGGTTACATAATGGTTGACACTTGAAGCCCCCCCCCCCCCCCCCCCCCCCCCATTCACACACCACCACCACCAAACCATTATCCGCCCCCTCCCCCCTTCCCTCCCGTTGGCCACACCTGTTTTGGGCTGGGTTGCAAAACGGTTTTCTCTGCAGTGCATGCAACTTAAAACATTGACGGACGCATATCCCTTGCGATGGTCTCCCTTGTGCACCCACAAGCACACAAACACCACCGTACTCCCCCCCCCCCCCCCCCCCAGTTATCTCCACCCCTACGTATACCCCCACCCAATCATGTACCCCCCGCCCACAAACATACTCCCTTACTCTTCCTGACATATTTCCTGACTCCATCCCTTCCCCCACCCCAGCCATCCCACCAGCCCCACCCTCTCCCCACTCTCATCCCTCCCCTCCCTCCTACACGCACCCACCAGCACACACATACTCCATATCTGCCTCCCTCCACTTCAGCTGTGGGCTTTGCCATAGCTGAAAGGCAAACGGGACGATGAGCATCGACAACGTTTGCGCATCATCCGACTCCGCTAAAAGCATCGGACCTGCTTCCCCTGCCACCTCAGCTGTGATCGATAGTCGACCCCACTGAAAAAGCTGAACCTGCGCAATCGCAACTGTATATAACTAAAGCTTCTTCTTAGCGATCATGTATTCTGTTCGGCCGAAGAACAATCTTGTTCACCGCAACTGCTCCCGAAGTCAAATCGATCTGAGACTTGGAAATATCGATAGGTTCATCCATTCAACTTTGCCGCGTGCTCGCTATAGCACAATGCACAGCGACGACATGTTTCTCGATGCAGTGGGAAGAAGTTACAGTCAAGTTGCTGATTTGAGATGTTCGGTCAAGTTAGGGCGAGAATGCTCAGCGAGATTTTTCATTCGGTCAACTTTGATGCGTACTTGCTATGGCACAATGCGGAGCGACATGTTTCTCAATGCAGTGGGAAGAATTTGCAGTCAAGTTTGTAGCATGGGATGGATGCGATTCGGACATTTCTGACAGGTCGGCTGACTCACCACGTGACCTCCCGTTGTGCGCAGCGACAGGTCTCTTGACGCAAGGGAAAGGTCTTGCAGGGATGCAGGGGGAAAAGCTTGTAGGAAGACGAACTGTAGCGCTACCGAAATCAGGTGGATGAACTCAGGCGGGAAAAGGAGAAATCGGGCGGGATGCGCAACAGGTAGAATACGCAGGAGGCGAAGGTTGCATAAGGCAGAATTCGCAGGAGGCCAATCAGGCAGAAGTTGAAGCAGGAGGGATTAAAAGCGTGAATTGGCTGGGCGGGAATTGGCTGGGCGGGAAGTCGGTTAAGTCGGTAACGCGATGACACCACCACGACCACCACGACCACCACCACGACCACGACCATGATTTCTTTATATATATAGATGTAGGTACGGGTAGGTGTGTCCACCCGTGTCCGCACCTCACCAGGCCCCTCACCCGCCCTCACCTGGCGTCGCTTCTCCACCTGGTGTCGCTTCTCTCTTCGCCTTCAAGCCTTCAAGCCACGCCACTTGCTCTACTTTCAAGATCGACCGACTCGAACTCCCATCCGCTCCTTCGCTCCCTGCTCCCTGCTCCATCTCACCCAGCGCCCCAGGCCTAACAGAATCGGATTGGATTCATGGCATAGTCGATTGGTCTTCGTGCACCTCAACCAAGCCAAGCCAAGCCAACTATGATTGGATTATAATTGATTGCATGGTCTGTCAGCCTTCATGCTGCTCACCCGCACCACCACCTTCTCCGTCACTCGGCCAAGCCAAGCAATGTATGAGTGGGTTGGATTCATTGCATAGTCGACCGGCAAGAACAAGTCTTCAAGAATACAGTAATAAGCAGTACATCAAGAATAAGTTTTCAGCATAGCAGTACAGCAAGACAAGTCTTCAACCCTCTTGATGGTTGCCCCCAGCACAAGCGAACGGGCTGGCCCCCTAAACCCCACGCCACGTCATAGGGCGTAACATTGATTTAATTGTCTTCAACCCTTGGCAACGTCCCAAATGGTGAAAATAGCATTCACACTGCTCACCCTCCACAAGCCAAGCCAAGCCAAGCCAAGCCAAGCCAACCTATGCCAAGAGTGACCAGGTGTGACAAGTGTCACACTATAAGCTCCCTCGTCCATTAAAGGCATATGGTGATCAGTAGAAGGTTCTAGAAGCTTCTGGATGTCCCTCAGGCAATGGTGAAAATAGTGTCATGGAACATCGGCATGTGCGGACTTGCTTCGTGTGTGCGCGACAAGCACGCCAGCCTGGATAAGTTCCTGGGTCAGCTGGATGCGGACATCGTATGCTTTCAGGAAACCAAGGTCAGCAAGTCTGAGCTGTCGTTGAGTTCTGACCTGGCACTGGCCCCTGGATGGTGAGTGTGCTTCTGTACTGAGGTCTGAACTAGCACTGGCCCCTGGATGGTGAGTGTACTTCTGTACTGATTTCTGACCTGGCTCTTGCCCCTGGATGGTGAGTGTCCTCCTGTATTGAGTTCTGACCTGGCACTGCCCCCTGGATGGTGTGTGGCAAGCCCTGTGGTGCACCACTTATACATAGGGTTGTGAAGCAAATGTATATTTAGATTCGTATAAGCCGTATAATGCATATTTACAAGCCGTAAACATGCGTTTACGTATAAAAACGTATAAAAACGTATTACAAATGTGTAAATACATATTACAAATGTAAAAAAACGTATTACAAATGTATAAAATACGTATGGCAAATGTATACAATACCTGCGTATACGTATATATATGTATACTAATGTATACAAATGTATGAGTATTTGTTGCACTTCTAGAGATAATACAATTATATAAGTTAAATACTTTTAAATACTTTTGAATTGGTTAAATACTTTTAAATTGGTATTGCCGCGTTGCCAAATTTCATTGGCATCACATATCAACTCGAAAAACAAATGTCTGGCAATTGAAGCCTGCCAAAATTTCAGAAAAAGAAATCACGGCCAGAAAGCGCGTCGACCGATAAGCGCGACGCCAATCTAAGGGAGTTATTACATACCAGTTGGTCTAGTATGTGACTGTCCAAGTGTATGATAATATAAGTTATATATAAACCCTCCTCCTAGAACCCCTCTCACCCCCGCTCTCCCCGTCCCCCTCACCCTCACCCTCACCCCCCTATCACCCCCCTCCTCCCCTCTCCCTCCCTCCTACCCAGGCAAAGCTTCTTTTGCTGTAACAGGGGCAGCCTCCCCCCCCCCTTCCCACCCCCTTCCACCCAACGCCCTTCCTCACCCCCCCTTCCACCCCACCTTTCACCACCCCCACCCCCTCCCCCCCCCCCCCTCCCTCCCCTCCTCCTAGTTTCCCCTCTCACCCCCCTTATCCCCCCTCTCACCCCGTCCTCGCCCCCATCACCCTCCTCTCCCTCCTCTACCAGGCCAAAGCTTCTTTGATGTAACAGGGCAGCCCCCCCACCCCCCACCCCCCTTCCCCCCCCCTTTCACCCCATTCTCACCCCCCTTCCCCCCCCCTTTCACAAACAGCCCCCCCCCCCTCTCCCTCCCTCCAGGCAAGCTTCTTTTGTGGTAACAGGGTAGCTGTGCCCCCCCCCCCCGCCCCCCCCTTCTCCCTCCTCCTAGACCCCCCCCTCTTCACCGCCTCCTCCCCCCCTTTTTACCACCCCTCTCACCACCCTTCCTCACCCCTTTCATCCCCCCCCCCCCCCCCCCCCCCCCCCCCCCCCCCTCTCCCTCCCTCCAGGCAAACTTCTTTTGATGTAACAGGGGCAGCCCCCCCCCTCCTCCTCCCTCCCTCTTACTAGACCCCCCCCCCCCCCCCCCCCCCCCCCCCCCCCCCTCCAGGCAAAGCTTCTTTTGATGTAACAGGGGCAGCCTCCCCCCCCCCCTTCCCCCCCCTTTCACCCCCTTCTCACCCCCTTTCTAACTACCCCCCCCCCCCCCCCCCATCTCCCTCCCTCCAGGCAAAGCTTCTTTTGTGGTAACAGGGGTAGCCGTGTCCCCCCCTCCCCCCCCCCCCCCCCCCCCCCCTCCCCCCACCCCCCTCCCCCTCCTCCTATACCCCCCCCTCTCACACACCCATCTCACCCCCTTTCACCCCCTCCTCCCCCCCCCCTCTCCCTCCCTCCAGACAAAGCTTTTTTTGCGGTAACAGGGGTAGCCCGTGCCCCCCCCCCCCCCCCCCCCCTCCTCGTCTCCTAGACCCCCGCCTCGCCCCCCTCTTCCCCCCCCCTTTTTACCCCCCCTCCTCACCCCCCCTCTCACCACATCCCCCCCCATCACCCCCCTCTCCCCCCTCTGCCCAGGCAAAGCTTCTTTGCTGCAATAGGGTACTCCGTGGTTACGCTGGCGTGGCCCACATTTTGCCGACTGTCTGCATGTCCCATCGCAGCTGAAGAAGGACTGACTGGAGTGCTGGGGCTACAGCCAGGTCAGTTTTGTTTATAATTAGGTGCATATATGTACAGTTTTTAAATGTACAGCTTTTAGAGATATTGATATTTTATAGTTTTTTTAATATATATATATATATATATATATATATAGGGTTGGGAACCAAACGTATATTTTTATTTTTATATGCCGTATAAATGTATAAACGTATAAACGTATACATATGATAGAGGAGGTCAAAAGCTTTCTAATGAGCTATCTAAATCAAAAATATAATGAAAATCAATAAAGTTAAGTGCGGGGACGTGTGCTGTACTTCTTGAAGTACAAACTATACGTTTTGTATACGATGTATATAAGGTCGATTCGAGAAAAAATATACGGCGTATTTATATGTATAAACGTATAAACGTATATTATACGTTTATATGTCGGCCCAACCCTATATATATGTATAAATGTCTAATAATCAAATTGATCTCAGATATGTATTTATTATTTACAAACCTCTCATTTAAGTAATTGAACCATCTTCTACATTTTCTTTTCAGCTATGAGCAGCAGTTTCTAGGCAGCTCCCTGAGCTAGCCACTGGGCTAAGCTTACTTCTAGATTTCAACAGTTCTGGAAGTATGATATCATATGATGCCGGCAGACTGACTAGGCTAAGGTTCCCATTTATATACCCTATCATTTGATGTCATACTCGCCTTTGGTCAACATCATAAGATGCGATTTGTATGATATCATATGATATCATACAGTTTTTTGTCAACATCATATGATATGCCGGTCCCTAATCATCAATGTAAATTAGTCTCCTCACCCCAATCCACCCTGTGCTTGTTTCTGTACACCTGTACAGCGCATGTACCTCGGTCCCTAGTCATCAATATGAGTTAGTCTCCTCACCCCAATCTACCCAGTGCTCTTGTTTCTGTACACCTGTACAGCGCATGTACCTCGGGCCCCCCAATTGCTGATCCCCCTGTGTACATCTGTACAGTGGAGGCACCTCGGGCTCCCCAATTTATGGACCCCCTGTGTACATCTGTACAGCGGATGTGCCTCGGGCCCCGAAATTGCTGGAACCCCTGTGTACATCTGTACAGCGGATGTACCTCAGGCCCCCCAATTACTGGTCCCCCTGTGTACATCTGTACAGCAGATGTACTTCAGGCCTCCAATTTATGGATACCCTGTGTACATCTGTACAGCAGATGTGCCTCGGGCCCCCCAATTGCTGGATCCCCTGTGTACATCTGTATAGGGGACGTACCTCAGGCCCCCCAATTGCTGGCCCCCTGTGTACATCTGCACAGCAGATGTACCAAGGACCCCTTCATTGCTGGACCCCCTGTGTACATCTGCTCAGCTGATGTACCTCGGGCCCCCCAACTGCTGGACCCCCTGTGTACATCTGCTTAGCGGATGTACCTCAGGCCCCCCAATTACTGGACCCCCTGTGTACATCTGCACAGCAGATGTGCCTCGGACCCCTTAATTGCTGGACCCCCTGTGTACATCTGCACAGCAAATTTATCTCGGGCCCCCCAATCGCTGGACCACCTGTGTACATCTGCGCAGCGGATGTACCTCGGGCCCCCCATTTGCTGGACCCCCTGTGTACATCTGTACATGGAATGTACCTCGGCCCCCCAATAGCTGGACCCCCTGTGTACATCTGTACAGCGGATGTAAAATGAAATGATCAATTTAGCGTGAACTCATGGCCCATCGATAACACCGTAATGTAATGTTCTTGTGCCCACGGCACTTGTCATTACTTAGGATGGTGACTCCTATGAGGAGCTCGCCCTTAGATCTGGATTCTTGCCTCGTGCAAGTTTCACCAATTTGGATTAATCATTGAATTAAATTTTCAAATCAATTAAACCCTAAACCCTAGCACGAACTCAGGGTACCCGTTGGTAAAACGATTTTTGGGCTTCAGTTTATCGATGCTTGTTTTTATCTGCCCCGCCCCTCCACTCCCCCCCCCCCCCACACCACCCCCCTCTTCTTACCCCTTCTCCCCCCAGGCAGGCCCCTGTCTGTAAAAATATGTTTGGGCTTCAGTTTCATCAATGCTTTTGATATTAATCCCCCCCCCCCCCCCCCCCCCCCCATCCCCCCCCCCATCCCCCCATCCCCCCCGCCCCCCGCCATGATCCCCCCCCCCCCCCCCCCCCCCCCCCCCCCCCCCCCCCCCCACACCCACACACACCTTCTTCCCCCTTTCAGAGGCCCTGTTCGGTAACAATATTGTTTGGGCCTTCATTCATCAATGCTTTTGATCGCCCCCCCCCCCGCCCCCCCACAACACACACCCCTTCTCTCTCCCCCTCGGGCCCCTGTCGTAAAAATGTTGTTTGGGCTTCGTTCATCCCCATGGCTTTTGACTCCCCCCCCCCCCCCCCCCCCCCCCCCCCCCCCCCCCCCCCCCCTCCACCCAAACACACACACCCTTCTCCCTCTCACAGGCCCCTTCGGTACAAATAATTGTTTGGGCTTCAGTTCATCAATGGCTTTTTATCCCCCCCCCCCCCCCCCCATCCCCCCCACCCCCCCTCCCCCCCCCACCCCCCCCCCCCCCCCCCCCCCCCCCCCCCCCACCCACACACCCAACACCTCACCTTCTCTCTCCCGTTCTTCTCCCCCTTCAGGCCCCTGTTCCGGTAACAAAAGATTGTTTTGCCTTCAGTTCATCATGCTTTTTCCTTTATCCCCCCCCCCCCCCCCCCCCCCCGGCCCCCCGGGGGGCCCCTTTCCTATCACGGTTGGTCAAGTCCCTGTAGCCTATTCGGTCTACCCCTGGGCAGTGTTCATTTTTTTCCGACTACGCTCCCATTCCTTATGTTATTTATGCATTTTATTAACCGGCCAGGGTTAGCCTATACTCGTTTAAATGCAGTGGTACCTGAGGGCATTGTTTCATTTTTCGACGACACGCGTCGCCATTCCGTCGGCCATTTCCGTAGAATGCTACCCCCCCCCCCGAAACCACCCCCCGAACTCCGACGGGACGCTGCCCCCGACCCCCCCAGAGGCTCCGCGCTTCGAGCTTCCGCCATTCGATGGCTACTCAATTAATCCCGTAAATCAGGGTTTGAGTACCCAAGTGCTACTACAACCTGGACTACAGAAATCTGAAATTAAAAACACTTCCCCTGGACTGTAACAACTAACTAACCACCCTGTGCTGTTGTTTCTGTACAGCAGATGTACCTCGGGTGAGTTTCACTTTTTTCGATAAGTCATATTACTAAAGGTGCACTGCAGCACGAACTCAGGGCCCCGTTGGTAAAACGATTGTTTGGGATTCAGTTCATCAGTGTTTTTTCTGTTGAGCCCCTCCTGATATCATGGTTGGGCAAGCCCCTTAAGCCTATTTGGCTACCCATTTATTCACGAACACCATAAGTACTTAATTGGGCTCGTGGTGGCTCATTTTGGATTCCTGCCTCGTGCGAGTTTCACAATTTCTATTATCGTTGAATTTCATTTTCACTGTAGCACGAACTCAGGGCCCCCGTTGGTAAAACGATTGTTTGGGATTCAGCAGTGTTTTTAATTTCAGATTTCTGTAGTCCAGGTTGAGTAGCTACTTGGGCTACTCAAACCTGATTTCAGGATAATTGCGTAGCCATCGCATGGCGAAGCTCGAAGCGCGGAGCCTGGGGGGGTCGGGGGGCAGCGCGTCCGGATATCGGGGGGTCCGGGGGGTGTAGCTTTCTACGATGGCGACGGATTGCGACGCGTCGTCGAAAAACTAACACTGGGAAAAAAAGATTCAGTTCTCAGAGTTTTTTTCGTTACTCTTAGACTAAACTGCCGCCCCTCCTGTCATGGTTGGGCAAGTCCATGTAGCCTATTTGGTGTCCCCCTGGACTTTAACAACTAACTAACCACCCTGTGCACCTTGTTTCGTGTACGCGGATGTACCACTCATCTGGGCCCCAAGCAGCCCTGGACGGTAAACGAACGAAGCAACAACCCTCGTCGCTTGGTGGCCTGGCAGCGGAGGTCACTACACCTCGGGCCCCCCAATGTGCTGGACCCACCTGTGGACGCGTTGGCAGCGGGTGCATAATGCCGCCGGTAGACAGTGAAGGCAGAATTCTGATCACGGACCATGGAGAGTTCGTTCCTTTTAACACTACGCCGCCCGCTTGTGTAGCCAAGGACATTGCGAAGATGGGCGGGAAGCGCTAGATTCCCAGTTGCACTTTTTCAGGGTGAGTATATATATGCATGTACGTATATATATGTGTATTTATGCATGTATATTACAGGCCAGGGTTAGCCTACTCAGTGTATGTATTGGGTACCTGAGGGCAGTGTTTCATTTTTCGACGACGCGTCGCCATTCCGTCGCCATTCCGTAGAATGCTTCACCCCCCGGACCCCCCGATATCCGGACGCGCTGCCCCCCGGCCCCCCCAGGCTCCGCGCTTCGAGCTTGGCTACGCAATTATCCTGAAATCAGGTTTGAGTTGCCCAAGTAGCCACTCAACCTGGACTACAGAAATCTGAAATTAAAAACACTGCCTGAGGGATAAATAAGTACCGGCTATATAGATCATGGAGAGTTCGTGCTCTTCAATATTCCAATAAGTACCGGCAAGATTCTATGTTATCACATTATCACGTTACACATTATCACATTATAATAATCACATTATCACGTTACACATTATCACATTATCACGTTACACATTATCACAATATAATAATCACATTATAATATTATCACGATAAACAAACATAGCAATGAGCCGAATCCTAACATGTTAGGATGTTTGTTATTCATTTAGCCTTCAATATTCCAATAAGTACCGGCTAGATAGAATCATGGAGAGTTGGTGCTCTTCAATATTTACGCGCCCGCTGTGTGCAAGGATGGCGAAGATGGGGAGAAGCGGCTGGAATTCAAATTGCACTTTTTCAGGGTGAGTGCTAATTAATACATAACAAATAATAAATTAGATAAAATTGATAAAATTGATAATGATAAATTAGATGAATTAGATAAAATTAGATAAATTAGATAAAATTGATAAATTGATAAATTATATAAAATTGATAAAATTGATAATGATAAATTAGATAAAATTGCACTTTTTCAGGGTGAGTGCTAATTAATACATAACAAATAATAAATTAAATAAATATATAAATGTAAATAAATATATAATATATAAGTAAATAAGTGTATGTATAGGTTTGAGTACTGAGAACATTTACGCGCCCGCTGTCTGCAAGGATGGTGAAGATGGGGAGAAGCGGTCAGAGTTCGAGTTGCACTTTTTCAGAGTGAGTGTATGTATGTATGTATGTATGTAAAGATTAATATTTGCATAAATATATGAAAATACCAGGTAGACAGTGATCGCAGAGTGTTGGTCGCAGACCATGGATAATTTGTTCTCTTCAACATTTGCGCACCCGCTGCGTGCAAGGATGGCGAAGATGGAGAGAAGCGGTCAGAGTTCGAGTTGCACTTTTTCAGGGTGAGTGCTGATTTAATAAACATATAAATTAATAAATAAATAAACAAACATATACATATATAAATAAATTAATTAATACGTAAATATACAAAGGAATAAATAAAGGAATAAATAGATGAATAAATAAATCTGTTTCTCAATATATATATGTATAGGGGTATGTATAGGGGTGAGTACTCAGAACATCTACGGAGCCCCCTGCTCCCCTGTGTGTGTACCGGCATGGCAATGATGGGAGAAGCTGCCGAGTTTCAATTCCTTGCATCGCTGGGAGTCGGGAGTGCTTAGGAAGAGATAACAAAGATTGCTTGGGAACAATCGATTAAAAAGAAAAAGCGGGGGTATAAAGGAAAGGGGTTCAAAAAAGGAAAAGTAAAACGGAAAAAAAAAAAAAGGACATTAAAAAGTAAAAGGGTGTACAAAAAGTAAAAAGTAAAAAGTAAAAAACAAAACAAAATATGTAAAAATTAAGGGGGTACAAAAATAATAAGTAAAAAGTAAGAATAAAAGGTAAAACAAGTAAAGAAAAGGTAAAGGTGGGTACACATACATGTAAAAAGTAAAAGTACTCAAAAAAATTAAAAATTATAACAAATAAAGGGGGTACAAAAGTACCAATAAGTATAAAAAACATAAGTAAAAAGCGAAAATGTAAACGGTGTAACAAAAAGTAAAAATAAAAAAAAGGTAAAAAAAAAAAAAAACAAAAAGTAAAAAGTAAAAAGTAAAAGGGGGTACAAAAAGTAAAAAGTAAAAAGTAAAAAACAAAAAGTAAAAAGTAAAAAGTAAAAGGGGGTACAAAAAGTAAAAAGTAAAAAGTAATAACACACGTACAAAGTAAAAGTAACAAGGGGGTACAAAAGTAAAAATACAAGTAAAAACCAAAGTAATAAAGTAAAAGTAAAACAACAAGAAAAAAGAAAAAGTAAGTGGGTAAAGTCCAAGTCTCAATAGTAATAACAAACAGTTAAAAGTAAAAGTAAAACTGGGGTACAAAAGCTAAAAAGTCCACAAAGTAAAAAGCAAAACAGTAACAAGTATACAAGTATAAAGTTGTACAAAAGTATAATGTGTAACAAACGTTAAAAGTAAAAGTAAAAAAACAAAAGTACCAAAGTAAAAAATAACAATGGGGACAAAAAGTAAAAGTAAAGTACAAAACCAAATAACAGTAAAACAATGTAACACAAGTAAAAGGGTGACAAAAGTAAAAAAGGAAAAGTAAAACAAAAGTAAAAAGTAAAAAGTAAAAAACAAAACGTAAAAAGTAAAAAGTAAAGGGGTACAAAAGTAAACTAAGTAAAAGTAAAAAAAAACAACAAACAAAAAGTAAAAGTCAAAGGTCGGTACAAAAGTAAAAATTTTGGTAAAGTAAAAACAAAAACAAAAACAAAACGTAAAGGGGGACAAAAATGGGTAAGTTAGAGAAATGGGGGGACACCTATCCCTAAAAAACCTGATGAGGGCTGACCCCCCCCCCCCCCCCCCCCCCCCCCTACTAGAAAAAAACCTAGGCCTACTAAGTTGAAGGGGCTTACTCAGGGAGAGTGCTGATTTAATGTATATGTAAATCCGTATAAATAAATGCTGATTAAATCAGATGTAAATCCGTAGAAATAAATGCTGATTAAATTTAGATGTAAATCCGTATTAAATAAGGCTGAATAAATTTTAGAGCTCATCATCCTATAAATAAATAAATAAGCCTATTTAGATGGGTGCGTCTCTCTGAGAATTATGTCTGTACGTACTTATGTAAGTAAGGCGGAGATGATGAGAAGAAGTCAGAGTATGCATAGGGGTGAGTATTGAGAGATGTACCGTGCTGTTGCTCTAAGTCTGCCCGGAACGATGGGGCAGAAGCGGCATTCACGGTTTCAAATTTTCAGGTAGTGCTGATTAAAATTAATCATCCCAACAAACCAAACTAATTACTAAATACCTATAAGTGACTATGGGAGTCTTGTACGGGACAAGGGGATATGTATGCGCGCATGTTGTTAACGCTTGGTCGAAGAGGCGGGAGACAGCGGTCGAGAATGTCAAGTTGTCATCTTTTTCAGTGATGCTATAAAACACTTAAATAAGTAAATAAATAAATAAATATATAGCGAATAGATAAATAAATATTACGAATAGTCAATAGATGATAAAATAGTACGAATAGAGAAATAGACTACATAAATTATGTACAGTATGTATGCGAATATATAAATAGATACATACATATGTACGATATATGTATGCGAATATATAAATAGATACATACATATGTACGATATATGTATGCGAATATATAAATAGATACATACATATGTACGATATATGTATGCGATATATAAATAGACTCATACCATATTACGATATATTATCGCCCGAAGATATAAATAGATACATACATATGTACGATACATGTATGCGAATATATAAATAGATACATACATATGTACGATATATGTCATTCGAATATATAATAGATACTGACATAGTACGATATATGTTATGCAATATACAATCGATACATACATATGTACGAATCTATTATGCGTATGTAATATATACATACATATAGTACTATGTATTGTAGGCGAATATCTAAATAGATACTACATATGTACGATATAGTATCTAATATAAATACAATGATACATACATATGTACATATATGTATGCGAATCTATAAATCGATCATACATATGTACGATATATGAGCGAATATAAAATAGATACTGTGCCTATGTATGATATATGAGGCAATATATAAATCGAACCAAGACATAGTAGCGATATTGTTGCGAATATTAATAGATACATACAATATGTAGCATATGTATGCGAATAACATATAATAGCTACATAGCATAATGTACAATATGTATGCGAATATATAATCGATACAAACATATGTACATATAATTTGCGAAGATATAAATAGATACATACATATGTACGATACATGTATGCGGATATATAAATAGATACATACATATGTACGATATATGTATGCGGATATATAAATAAGATACTACATTAATTACGATATAGTATGTGGATTATAAATAATCCTACATATGTACGATATTATGCTCGATATTAATAGATACATCCATATGGACGATATATTATGCGGATATATAATACGATAACATACATATGTACGATATATGTATGTGGATATATAAATGCATGCATAATAGTAAACAAATAGACCATCAATCAATCAATCATCAATTCATCAATTAATCAATCAAATCAATCAATCAATCAATCAATCATCATCATCAATCCATCGATCAATCATCCATCAACAATCATCAATACTAAGTTGATGTAATAGGGTGCGACTATAAGATGTATGTACGCACGTATGTATGTAATGATGGCTAAGATGGGGAGAAGAGATCAGAGTTGCACTTTTTCAGACTCAAGTTGCACTTTTTCAGGGTGAGTGCTGAGTAAATAAATACGGGGTATGCATATAAATATGTAAATAAATAAATAAATAAATATATAAGTCAACATATAAATAAATATATAATATATACCTCACTCTCCCCCCCTAAAAACATGCTGTACAACACTAAGCCCGTCACTACCTTAACCAGGAGCGGCGTGTTATCTTTGTAAGCACCTGAACACCCAACCTTCCTCGAACCCCTCTCTCCTCGTCGCTCTCCCCCTCCTCCCCCCTCCTCCTCCCCCCTACCCCCCCCCCCACCCCCCCCCTCTTCCGACCCCCCCCCCTCCCCCCCCCTCCTCCCCTCCACCCTCCCGCCCCGCACACACCACCCCCCACCCAGGCCCCCACCCCACCCCACTCCCCCACCCCATCCCCCACCACGGCCCGCCCCTACCCCCACCCACCCACTCCATCACACCCCCACCCCACCACTGCCCTCCTAATGAACAGCTCTGGAACACAAAGCCCCGTCCAACTCCCTCACGCAGGTTGGGTGTTATCTAGTAAGCAACTTGGTCACAACAACCTCCCTCTCCCATTCCCTCTACCCCGGCCCCCCCCCCCCCCCCCCCACACACACACACTAAACTCAACTATGAAGCCGGCGTGTTTATCTTTGTAACGCCTGGACACGCTAGCCACCTCCCTCTCCCTTATACCTCCTCCCCCATCACCCCCTCCATCTTACCTACCCCCCCGGCCCCACCCCTCACCCCACGCCCCAACCCCCCTGTCCCTCGTAAATGCACTGCCGCGGGAACGCAAACCCCACACTACCTTCAACCAGAACCGGCGGGTCGTCCCTTGTAGGTGACCTGAACCAGTCACAGCACCTCCCTTGAATATTCGCCCGAAGCTCAAAAGCAGCTGGCTCGAACTCCACAGCAGCAAAGGCAGTGCATGTCCGCTGCTCCAGGTCGGCCCGCCCCCCCCCCCCCCCCCCCACCCCCCCTCCCCCACACCCCCCCCCCACACACACACACAGCCCCCCCCACAACATCCGCCCCCACACACACCCATCACTGTTACATCTCCAGGGCTCAGAAAAGCAGCTAGGCTGAATCACTGGCTCCTAACACACACATCAGCAATGCGTGGGCATTTCTGCATTTCATCCAGTAGCCCCCCCCCCCCCCCCCACCACTCACCCCCTACACACCGCATCCCCCGTCACGTCCTCCTTGATTCCGCCCGATGCTCAAAAGCAGCTGTGCTCATAACACACACCGCAGCAGGCATGCAGGTCTCCATTCATCCAGGTGAGCCCCCCCCCCCCCCCCCCTACCAACACACAAACACCAACAAAACCTCGCTTTAATTCTCTTATTAATCTCAAAATCACTGACTCATGAACACGTCATCAGGCATGGCATGTCGCTGCATCGCGTGTGTGAGTTTGTGTATTGGTGTTTTACCCCCCCCACCCCACACCCCACCACACTGTTAGCATATGCCAGGACCCAAACCAGCTGACTCAGAAACATCCACAGCAGCAAGGCAATGGCATGTCTCATGCATCCAGGTTGAACCCCCACACCCCCCCCCCACACACACCACGCACACCCCACCACCACACACACACCACCTCCACCCCCCCCCCACAACCCACATACCACACCAACCCACCACCACCACCATTTACACCATCCACACCACCAATACAACTTCCACGGTCACACATGAACATCCGCAGGAAGGCAGTGGCTTTGCCTCATGCTCCAGGTGAAGCACACACTCACACGTCACTTACTGTCCCATACCCTCCCCCCTCCCACCCAGACCACTTCCCCTCCACCCCCACCCACCCCCACACCCCCCTACACCCCCCCACACACAAACTTCCTGTCACAGAATCATATCGCAACAAGGCAGTGGGCATTTAGGATGCTGCCATATGTACACACCGCACACCCTCTTTACCCCCCCCCCTTTACCCACCCCCCGCCCCCCACCAACCCCGCACACTACCACACCACCACCATACCACCCCACCACCCACCACCACACCACACACCAAAAACACACAACCCCACTTCACCCACCCACACCACACACCACACACCACACACACACCAGCATCTGCCAGGGTTCAGAAGCAGCTGGCTCAGAAACACACACAGCAGCAAGGCATGTGGTCATCTCTCCGAGGCGTGATTTGTGGGGTGTTTTGTATTTGTCACACCACCCAGCCACAATCACTACGTTAGCATCCACGCCAGGCAGCTCAAAACACATCGCCCGCCAGTCCGCTCCAACATGCGACAACGCTCCCGGCCACATGGGCTCAGACACACAGCAATCCCGCCAGGGCTCAGAAATAGCATCGGCAACAGCAGGCACAACCAGGCAGTGTGCGTGTCTCATGCATCCAGGCAAGTTTGTGTATTTGATGTAGTCCCCTCTTAACCCCCCCCCCCCCCCCCCTCCCACCCACACCACACACACATAACACACACACACACATTCACACACACACACCCACCCCAATACACGTCACATTCGCAACACACCACACAACATGCACACACAACCACCACACCACACACTTCGCACTTTGTCACCTCCTGGATTCTGACAGGGCTCAGAATCAGCTGGCTCAGAAACACCCGCAACAGCAGGCGCAACGGCGTGGGCGTTCAATGCTCAAGGTGAGCGTTAATTATTTTTTCATTTGCTAACCCCACCTACCACCCACCCCCCACCCTCCCACCAAACACACACGTCACTGTCGCATCCCTTATTCTGCCAGGGCTCAAAGCCCTGACCCACAAACACAACACAAATACGAGCACAAACGCAAACAACCTTACGTGCAAATAAACACACAAACACAATCGGAGCACAAACACAATACAAACACAATACAAATCGAGCACACAAGAAAATCCAAACTTACCGGCATTACAAACCCACGCATACAAATGCGATAACTATCACAAGACCATAACAAAAATACAAGACAAATTCAAATACAAATACAAATACAAATACAAACTTAATGTGCAAATACAAATACAAAGACAAAGACAAAGACAAAGACAAAGACAAAGACAAATGCAAGCACAAAAACACAAAAACAAACACAAATACGAGCACAAAAACACAAATACAAACACAAATACAAACTTACCTGGTGCAAATACAAAAAACAAAGCAAATACAAAAACACAAATATGCACACAAATACAAAAACACAAATATGCACACAAATGAAAACACAAATATGCACACAAATGAAAACACAAATATGCACACAAATGAAACCAAATTAGTGCACACAATGAAAACACAAAGATTCCGCCCAAATGAAACCACAAAGCCCCACACAAATGAAACACATACCACACCATTAAAACACAAATACACACACAAATTAAAACAAATAAGAACACACAATGGCACCACCACAATACACTCACAATAATGGAAACCCACAACAAAATTACCCACACACACACAGTTCAAAACACAAATACACACACCACCACACAGATTAAACTTACACAAAACTACATCACAACACACAACCAGTAGACACAATATCACACAAATGAAAACACAAATATGCGAACAAATGAAAACACAAATATGCACACAAATTAAAACACAAATACACACACAAATGAAAACACAAATACAACACACAAATTAAAACACAAATACACACACAAATTAAAACACAAATACACACACAAATTAATACACAAATATGCACACAAATGAAAACACAAATATGCACACAAATGAAAACACAAATATGCGAACAAATGAAAACACAAAGATGCCCCCAATTAAAACAACACACATACAATACACTCCCACAATACACACGTAGAGATAACACAACACAATACACACACAACTTACGCATTGATACTACAACACAAATCACTCAGTTGATAACACCAACCCACACCCAAAACCACACAATAACACACAATACACAGTGGAGAAGACCACACAAATACCAGTGAGAAGAACACAACACTAACTAACCTACCAACAAATACACATGATAATACACACCAAGACACTCAATACACCACACTTCCCACAAATACACACACAAATAGCACCAGTGATAAATCCCAAACACAACACGCACATCAACTACCCAGGCTGAAGTTACTACACACACAAACTACACCACCAAATACCACAAATAACAAACAGTGATAATACACACACAAATACACACACAAATACACACACTGATATACACAACCCATACAACACACAATACACACACAATACAGTGATAATACCACACCCAATACACCAGAACAATACAGTGAGATACACACACAAATACACACACTAATACACACACAATAACCGTGACAATACAACAACAAAGTCCACCACACCAAATCCCGTGACATACACACAAAACAAACGCACACAAATTACCAGTGACTAATGCAACTCTCCACACAATCACCACCAGATCTCCACAGCTGACACAATACACAAACTTACGAACCCCCAAAACCCAACAATCCACAGGCAGTGGCTTCATCAACTCTATACGCACACCCCACCACCCCTACCATCCCAGAACCCACCACCACCCCACCCCCGCCCATCACCCCACACCCACCCACCACCACCCACCCCACCCCCCCTATCACCCCCCACCCCCCCCCACCACCCAACCCCACCGCCCCCACCTCACCACCGCCCCCTCCCCACCGCAACCCATACCTAAGCCAATCCTCACCGCCCCCCCCCCAGTCAGTGGCTTCAGCAATCTTCTAAAACAGACCCCCACACCATCCGACCCCCAACCCCCCACCCCCCCGACCCCACCCCATCCCTACCCTAACCCCCCACCCCCCCATGCTTCATCAACTCACTAACAACTAACCCCTCACCCACTAACCGACTCCCGACTACCCACCCACCCACCCCGCCACCCATCAAACCCACCCCCCCACCCCCTCGCCATACACCCCATCCTCCCCGATCACGCAGTGCTTCAATCAACTTCTAACGAACACAACCACACATCTCCGACCCCGCATTCCCAACCCACACCCCACCTACCCCACCCCACCACCACCCCACCATCCACCCTACTCATACTCTACCCTACACAACACCATCCTACCCTACCCTACCTACCCTACCCTAACCCTACCCTCCCTACCCTAACCCTACCCTACCCTACCCACCCTAACCCACCCCAACCCTCGCATCCACCCTACCCTACACCCCTACCCTACCCGAACCCTAACCCTAACCCTACCCAACCCTAACATACCCTACCCTACCCTACCATACCCTACCCTCACCCTACCCCTAACCCTACACCCTACCCTACCCTCAAACACCCTACCCTACCCTATCCCTACCCCTACATTACCCTAACCATGTTCCACCTACCACTCACCCCTATACCACCTACCCTACCTCACAACCCTACGTCACACCCCGACACCCCACTAACCACCCTCCCCTACCCTACCCTACCCTACCCTACCCACCCTAACCGCCACCTACCCTCCCTAGCCACATCCCTACCCTCCCTCCCCCTACACTCAACACGCCGCTTATCAACACCTCAACCCTAGCATACCCTACCCTACACACACACCCCTATCCACTAGCCTACCCTATTTAACCCTCACCCCCCTCACGCCATGGATCTTCCTCACTTCCAACAATACCCCCCCCCCC
>JACBWV010000513.1:75000-118877 GCA_013435795.1 Chlamydomonas sp. ICE-L
TGAATTTGAATGTGATTGTTTCTTGCATGACATCACCTCTGACCATATGGCATCCTATCATGCTCCTGTGTGGATATTTCTGTGCTATAGTAATTTTGATTTTAATTCAATTTAATTTTAATTTTAATTCAATTTAATTTTAATTTTACGTGCAGATAACGGCCGCTCACCATATGACCATATGGCATCCGATCATGCTCCTGTGTGGATATCCCTTTGCTCTAGTAATTCTAATTTTAATTTTAATTTTAATTCAATTGAATTTTAATTTTACGTGCAGGAAAGCGCCGCTCGCCATATGGGATCTGACCATGCTGCTTTGTGGCTGTCCCTCTGCCCTAGTAATTTTTATTTCATTTTAATATTACGTGCAGGACATTGCCACTCACCATATTGGATGTGACCATGCTTCAGTGTGGCTGTCCCTCTCTTTAATATTTCGAATTTCAATTTGAATGTGTTTTTCTTGCTGAACAACGCCGCTCACCAAATGGGATCCGATCATGCTCCTGTAATCCTTCTGCTCCAGTAATTTAATTTGAATGTTACGTGCAGGACATCGCCGCTCACCATATTGGATGTGACCATGCTCCTGTTATCCCACTGCCCCTGTTATTTGATTTAATTTGAATTTAAATTTTAATTTAATTTTAATGTTACGTGCAGGACATCGCCGCTCACCATATTGGATGTGACCATGCTCCTGTTATCCCAGTGCCCCTGTAATTTAATTTAATTTGAATTTAATTTTTAATTTAATTTGAATGTTACGTGCAGGACATCGCCGCTCACCATATTGGATGTGACCATGCTCCTGTTATCCCACTGCCCCTGTAATTTGATTTCAATTTAAATTTAAATTTGAATTTGAATATGACGTGCAGGACATCGCTGCTCACCATATTGGATGTGACCATGCTCCTGTTATCCTTCTGCTCCAGTAATTTAATTTAAATTTAAATTTAATTTAAATTTGAATATTATGTGTAGGACATGGCCTCTGACCATATGGCATCCGATCATGCTCCTGTGTGGATATCCCCCTGCTCTAGTAATTTTAAAGTTTAATTGAATTTCTATTTGAATTTGAATATTACGTGCAGGACTGTGTGTGCTTATGTGTGTTTGTGTGTGTGCTTATGTGTGTGTGTGTGCTTGTGTGTGCGTGCTTATGTGTGTGTTTGTGTGTGTGCTTGTGTGTGCGTGCTTATGTGTGTGTTTGTGTGTGTGCTTGTGTGTGCGTGCTTATGTGTGTGTTTGTGTGTGTGCTTATGTGTGTGTTTGTGTGTGTGCTTGTGTGTGGTGCTTATGTGTGTGTTTGTTGTTGCTTGTGTGTGCGG
This sequence comes from Chlamydomonas sp. ICE-L, assembly GCA_013435795.1. Classification (NCBI taxonomy): domain Eukaryota; kingdom Viridiplantae; phylum Chlorophyta; class Chlorophyceae; order Chlamydomonadales; family Chlamydomonadaceae; genus Chlamydomonas; species Chlamydomonas sp. ICE-L. The sequence goes on from JACBWV010000513.1 coordinate 76,341, forward strand.
CATTATGTGTGTGTTTGTGGTGTGCTTATGTGTGTGTTGCTGTGTTTGATGTGTGGGCGTGATTATGTGTGTGTTTGTGTGTGTGATTGTGTGTGAGTGTTATGTGTGTGTTTGTGTGTGGCCTTGTGTGTTGCTGTTGCTTATGGGTGTGTCGTGTTTGTGTGTGTGAGTATGTGTGTGGTTTGTGTGTGGTTTGTGTGCGTGCCTTTGTGTCTGTGTTTGGTGTGTGTGATTGTGTCGTGCCGTGCTATGGGTGTGTTTGTGTGTGTGCTTATGTGTGTGTTTGTGTGTGTGGCTTGTGTTTGGTGCTTATGTGTGTGTTGGTTGCTGCTTGTGTGGCGTGCTTTATGTGGGTGGTTTGTGGTGTGATGTGTGGCGTGTTAGGTGTGTGTTTGTGTGTGTGCTTGTGGGTGCGTGCTTATGTGTGTTGTTGGTGTGTGTGCTTGTGCTGTGCTACGTGACTATGTGGTTGGTTTGTGTGTGTTTGTGTGTGTGGCGTTTGCTTAGGTGTGTGTTTGTGTGGGTGACTTTATGTGGGTGTTTGTGTGGGTTGTGTGTGTGTGAGTGACGCTGATGTGTGTGTTGATGTTGTGTGCTTGTGTGTGCGGGAGTTACGTGTGGTTTGTTTGTGTGATGTGCTGTGTTGTGCGTGCTATGTGTGTGTTTGTGGTGTTGCTTGTGTCGGTGCGTGATTATGTGTGTGTTTGTGGTGTGCTTGGGGGGCGTTGCTTAAGTGTGGGTTTGTGTGTGTGCTTAGTGTGTGTTTGGGTGTGTGCTTGGTGCTGCGTGTGATGGGTGTGTTGGGTGTGGTGTGCTTATGTGTGTGTTTGTGTGTGTGCTTGTGTGTGCGTGCTTATGTGTGTGTTTGTGTGTGTGCTTGTGTGTGCGTGCTTATGTGTGTGTTTGTGTGTGTGCTTGTGTGTGCGTGCTTATGTGTGTGTTGTTTGGTGTGTGTGCTAGGTGTGTGTTTGTGTTGTGTGCTGTGTGTGCGTGCCTATGTGTGTTTTTTGTGTGGCGGTGTGTGCTGCTTTAGTGGGTGTTTGGGTGTGTGATTATGTGTGGTTTTGGTGTTGTGCTTGTGTGTGCGTGCTTATGTGGGTGTTCTGTTTGTGTGTGTGCTTATGTGTGTGTTGTGTGTTGTGATTGTGTGTGGTGATTATGTGGTGTGTTGTGTGGTGTGATTGTGTGTGCGTGCTATGGTTGTGTGTGTGAGTGTGCTTGGGGTGCTGCTTATGTGTGTGTGTGTGGGTGTGCTTGTGTGTGCGTGCTTATGTGGTGTTGGTGTGGTGACATTAGTGTGTGTTGGTGCTGTGTGCTGTGTGTGCGTTTGCTATGTGTGTGTTGTTTGGTGTGCTTAGTGTGTGTGTGTGTGTGTGCTTGTGTAGCGTGCTATGCGTGTGTTTGTGGTGTGCTTGTGTGTGCGCTTATGGGTGGTTTGTGTGTGTGCTTTGTGTGTGCGTGCATGTGTGTGTTTGTGTGTGTGCTTAGTGTGTGTTGTGTGTGTGACTGGGGGCGTGCTTATGTGTGTGTTTGTGTGTGTGCTTGTGTGTGCGTGCTTATGTGTGTGTTTGTGTGTGTGCTTATGTGTGTGTTTGTGTGTGTGCTTGTGTGTGCGTGCTTATGTGTGTGTTTGTGTGTGTGCTTGTGTGTGCGTGCTTATGTGTGTTTGTGTGTGTGCTTGTGTGTGCGTGCTTATGTGTGTGTTTGGGGTGTGTTGTTGTATGTGCGTGCTTATGTGTGTGTGTGTGGTGTGTGTTGTGTGTCCGTGATCGTCGGTTGTGTTTGTGTGTGTGCTTGTGTGTGCGTGCTTATGTGTGTGTTTGTGTTTGTGCTTGTGTGTGCGTGCTTATGTGTGTGTTTGTATGTGTGCTGTGTGTGAGGCTTATGTGGGTTGTTTGTGGTGTGCAGTGGGTGTGCGTGCCTATATGGTGTGTTTGTGTGTGTGCTGTGTTGTGCGTGCTTATGTGTTGTGTTTGTGTGTGTGCTTGTGTGTGAGTGCTGATGTGTTGTGTTTGTGTGTGTGAGCGTGTGTGTGCCGTGATTAGGGGTGTGTTTGTGTGTGGCTTATGGGTGTGTTGTGGGTTGTTTTGTGGTGTTGAGTGCGTATGTGTGTGTTTGTGTGTGTGATGGGTGGTGGCGGCGCTTAGGTGGGTGTTTGTGTGTGTGTATGTGTGGGTTTGGTGTGTGGTGCTTGTGGGTGCGTGAGTATGTGTGTGTTTGGGTGTGGGCGTGTGTAGTGGAGTGCTTTGTGCAGTGGTGGTGGGTGTTGTGTGTGGTGCTTATGTGGGTGTTTGCTGTGTGTGCGTATATGTGTGTTGGGTGGGTGGTGGTTGTGAGGGATTATGTGGGTGGTTGTGTGGGGATTGGTTGGGGGGCTATGTGTGTGTTTGTGGTGGACTATGTGTGGGTTTGGTGTGTGTGATGGTTGGTGTGCGTGCTTTCGGGGTGTGATTGTGTTGCGTTGCTTGTGTGGCAAGTGCTCAGTGTGTGTTGGTGGGTGGCTTTGTGTGTGCGTGCTTATGTGTGGTGTTTGTGATGTGTTGTTATGTGTTCGTTTGGTGTGTGGTGCTTGTGTGTGTTGTTGTTATGGGGCGTTTTGGGTTTGCATGTGTGTGTGCTCATGTGTGTGTTTGTGTGTGTGCTTTTGTGTGCGTGCTTATGTGTGTGTTTGTGTGTGTGCTTATGTGTGTGCTTTGTGTGTGTGCTTATGTGTGTGTGTTTGTGTGTGTGTGCATGTGTGTGTTTGTGTGTGTGCTTTTGTGTGCGTGCTTATGTGTGTGTTTGTGTGTGTGCTTATGTGTGTGTTTGTGTGTGTGCTTGTGTGTGCGTTCCTTTCTCTACCTAAGCTTGCCCTCCCTTGCCTTAATGCAATCCCCCTACACCAGTAATTTGAGTTTGAATTTGAATTTGAAACTGAGTTGTTCTTGCAGGACATCGCCTAGACCTTATGGGATCCGATCGTGCTCCTGTGTGGGTGTCCCTCTGCTTCAGTTATTTGAATTTGAATTTGAATTAATTTGAATTTTAATGTTTTAATGTAATTTTAATTTAATTGTAATTTGGATACTACCTGCAGGACATCGCCACTTACCACACGGGATCTGACCATGCTCCTGTGTGGCTGTCCCTCTGCCCCTGTAATTTGAATATTTATAATATATTTATCGCCACTTACCACACGGGATCTGACCATGCTCCTGTGTGGCTGTCCCTCTATCTACCAAAGCTACCCACCTGCTAGTCCTCGCCGGCACTATGCAGTCCCTCTGCTCCAGTAATTAAATTTTAAGTATATTTTAATTTTAATTTTAATTGTATTTTTATGTTACGTGCAGGTCATCGCCACTCACCATATGGGATCTGACCATGCCCTTGTGTGGCTGTCTCTCTCTCTACCCAATCTTCCCCACCGGCCAGCCCTTACCGGCCCTATGCTGTCCCTCTGCTCCAGTTATTATATTTTAATTCCATTATAATTTAATTTTAATTGTATTTTTTTATATTACGTGCAGGACATCGCCACTCACCACACGGGATCTGACCATGCTCCTGGCTGTCCCTATCTACCCAACCTTCCCACCAGCCAGCCCTTGCCGGCCCTATGCTGCCCCTCTGCTCCAGTACTTTGAATCTGAATTTGACTTGGATTTGAATATTACGTGCAGGTCATCGCCACTCACCATGTGGGATCTGACCATGCTCCTGGCTGTCCCTATCTACCCAACCTTCCCACCAGCCAGCCCTTGCCGGCCCTATGCTGTCCCTCTGCTCCAGTTATTATATTTTAATTCCATTATTATTTAATTTTAATTGTAAATTGAATATTACGTGCAGGACATCGCCACTCATCATATGGGATCTGACCATGCCCCAGTGTGGCTGTCCCTATCTACCCAACCTTCCCACCAGCCAGCCCTTGCCGGCCCTATGCTGCCCCTCTGCTCCAGTACTTTGAATTTGAATTTGACTTGGATTTGAATATTACGTGCAGGTCATCGCCACTCACCATGTGGGATCTGACCATGCTCCTGGCTGTCCCTATCTACCCAACCTTCCCACCAGCCAGCCCTTGCCGGCCCTATGCTGCCCCTCTGCTCCAGTACTTTGAATCTGAATTTGACTTGGATTTGAATATTACGTGCAGGTCATCGCCACTCACCATGTGGGATCTGACCATGGACCTGTGTGGGTGTCCCTCTGCCCCTGTCATTTAATTTTAATTTGTATATAATTGCAATTTGAATATTACGTGCAGGACATCGCCACTTACCACACGGGATCTGACCATGCTCCTGTGTGGCTGTCCCTCTGCCCCTGTAATTTAATTTTAATTGTATGTTTATATTACGTGCAGGACATCGCCACTCACCATATGGGATCTGACCATGCCCCTGTGTGGCTGTCTCTCTCTCTACCCAAGCTTCCCACCAGCCAGCCCTTACCGGCCCTATGCTCCAAGAATCTGTTTGGGTCAGCAGTACAGTCATCTCTATGTACCTTCTTCGTCCGTGGGGGCCTGCCCCCACCCAAGGCTGGCCTTCCTCAATTCAGTGGGGGCTCGACCCCTTCCACCTCAGGCCCCCCTCAGTTCGGTGGGGGCCCAACCCCTTCCACCTCAGGCCCCTCTCAAGTCAGTCGGGGCCCAACCCCTTCTGTCTCAGGCCCCCCTAAATTCAGTGGGGGCCCAAAGCCCTCCACCTCACGCCCCCCTGCACTACAACCCACCACCCGGGGCAGTACCAAGAAGAGTGGGCCTGTCTCCTCTCAGAGGACAGGTCAGCAATCGATCATGGCATTTATGAGCGTCTCCATACCAAAAGCCACACAGCTCCAACAGGCCACCCCAAGCTCGGAGCCAAAATCCATACAGCTCCAACATGCCCAAGACTCCAATCCAAAAGCCACACAGCTCCAACAGGTCTCTCCAAGCTCCAATACAGAGACCACACAGCAGCAGCAGCACCAGCAGCACCCTCACCAGCACCATAAGCAGCAACAGCAGACCCCAAATCAGCACCACCGGCAGCAACAGCAGCAGCAGCAAGAACGGCAGCAGCAGCAACAGCAGGAGGACCAGCAGCATCCGCACCAGCACCAGAGGCAGCAACAGCAGGAGGATCAGGACCACCCGAACCACCACCACCAGAAACAGCATCACCAGCAGAACCACCAGCAGCAAAACCAGCAGAACCAGCACCAGCACCTGTACCAGCACCAACAGCAGCACCAGCACACCACACACACAACAGCAGAAACGCAACAGACAGGACAAGCACCAAACAGCAGCAGCAACCAGCGAACGCATGCAAACAGCAGGGCACCACCAGCAGGAACAGCAGCACCCGCACCAGCAGAACCAGCACCACCAGCAGGGACAGCAGCAGGACCAGGACCAGCAGCAGCAGCAGCAGCAGGACCAGCAGCACCACCACCAGAAGCATCCGCAGCAACACCAGAAACAGCAACTGTACCACCAGCAGGAACAGCAGTACCCGCACCAGCAGAACCAGCACCACCAGCAGGGACAGCAGCAGGAAAAGGACCAGCAGCAGCAACAGCAGCAGCAGCAGCAGGACCAGCAGCACCACCACCAGAAGCACCCGCAGCAACACCAGAAACAGCAACTGTACCACCAGCAGGAACAGCAGCACCCGCACCAGCAGAACCAGCACCACCAGCAGGGACAGCAGCAGGACCAGGACCAGCAGCAACAGCAGCAGCAGCAGCAGCAACAGCAGCAGCAGGACCAGGACCAGCAGCACCACCACCAGAAGCACCCGCAGCAACACCAGAAACAGCAGCTGTACCACCAGCAGGAACAGCAGCACCCGCACCAGCAGAACCAGCACCACCAGCAGGGACAGCAGCAGGACCAGGACCAGCAGCAGCAGCAACAGCAGCAGCAGCAGCAGGACCAGCAGCACCACCAGCAGCACCACCCGCAGCAACACCAGAAACAGCAACTGTACCACCAGCAGGAACATCAGCACCCGCACCAGCAGAACCAGCACCACCAGCAGGGACAGCAACTGTACCACCAGCAGAACCAGAACCAGAACCACCAGCAGGATCAGCAGCACCACCAGGACCACCAGCAGCACACACACCAGCAGCAACAGCAACAGAACCAACAGCACCACCCGCACCAACAACAACAGCACCACCCGCACCAGAACCAGCACCACCAGCACCACCAGCAGGATCAGCAGCACCACCAGGACCACCAGCAGCAACAGCACCAGTACCACCAGCACGACCCGCACCAGCAACAGCACCACCAGCCGCAACAGCAACAGCACCACCAGCAGCAACAGAACCAGCAGCAACAGAACCGGCAGCAACAGCACCACCAGCACCACCAGCACCAGCAGGAGGAGAAGCAGGGGGGGCAGAATGAGTCTCCTGCCTTTTGTACCACGGGGGATGTCCAGAAGCCAGCTAGCGCAAGCTTCTTCAGCAAGGCAGCCGGAAGCTCTGATTTCTCCAAGCCAGATAAGGCCAACAGCTCAAGCCAGGCAGCCAGGAGCTCTGATTTCTTTAAGCCAGATAGGACCAACATTTCAAGCCAGGCAGCAGGGAGCTCTGATTTCTTCAAGCCAGATAGGGCCAACAGCTCATGCCAGGCAGCTGGGAGCTCTGATTTCTTCAAGCCAGATAGGGCCAACATTTCAAGCCAGGCAGCCGGGAGCCCTAATTTCTTCAAGCCAGATAGGGCCAATATTTCAAGCCATGCAGCCGGGAGCTCTGATTTCTTCAAGCCAGATAGGGCAAACAGTTCGAGCCAAGCAGCAGGGAGCTCCTATTTCTTCGAGCCAGATAGGGCCAACATTTCAAGCCAGGCAGCTGGGAGCTCCTATTTCGTCAAGCCAGATAGGGCCAACATTTCAAGCCAGGCAGCAGGGAGCTCTGATTTCTTCAGGCCAGATAGGGCCAACATTTCAAGCCAGGCAGCTGGGAGCTCTAGTTTCTTCAAGCCAGATAGGGCCAACAGTTTGAGCCAAGCAGCCGGGAGCTCTGATTTCTTCAAGCCAGATAGGGCCAACAGCTCAAGCCAGCCAGCAGGGAGCTCTGATTTCTTCAAGCCAGATAGGGCCAATATTTCAAGCCAGGCAGCTGGAAGCTCTGATTTCTTTAAGCCAGCTAGGGCCAACAGCTCAAACAAGCAAGCAGGGGCCAGGCTATTCGGTAAAGGTGTTCCGAAGTGTAAATGTGGAGAGCACCCGAGGATTTGCACCGTCAAGAAAAAGGGACCCAACCAAGGCCGCCAGGTATTTAAAATGAAAAATCTATGTGTTAAAAAAAGGTATTTGAAATGAATGAATTTGTGCGTTTAAAAAAGGCATTTGAAATTAACGGATACATGTGTTAAAAAGGGATCTGACCAAGGCCACCAGGTATTTGAAATTAACGAATCATGTGTTTAGCAAAGGTATTTGAAATGAATGGATTTGTGCGTTTAAAAAAGGTATTTGAAATTACGAAGATACGAGGGGGGGGGGAAGGGGGAAGGGGGGTCGATTGCATATGTATACCCCCTGGGGGTCGATTGCAATATTTGTATGCATTATATGTTTACATATATATACCACCTACGCACACACACCCAATCCTCCCACCTCACACACCCACACCCCACCTCACCTCGCCCCATCCCCCTATGCAGTTCTACTGCTGCGAAGGACCTGAAGGAGTGGCGGTGAATGGGAGAAGTACCTGCTTCCAATGGGAGCAGGGTGATGGTTGATTCATTTATGAAGCTCATTCCTTTTTCGCCCCAACTACTCACTCCTCACTCACTCCCCACCCCCACCCACCCCATCCCCATATCCAGTTCTACTGCTGCGAAGGACCTGAAGGAGTGGCGGTGAATGGGAGAAGTACCTGCTTCCAATGGGAGCAGGGTGATGGTTGATTCATTTATGAAGCTCATTCCTTTTTCGCCCCAACCACTCACTCCCCACCCACCCCCTCCCTACCCTAACGAACCTCATATCCAGTTATACTACTGCGAACGGCCGGAGGAGTGGGAGTGAATGGGAGGTGTGCCTTCTTCTTGTGGGATCACGATCATGTACCATTCTCGATTCATACAGCCTCTTTAGCGATTACAATGGTCTAGTAGTAGACCAGATTGCTAAGGAACGAAGAGTCGGGGGTTCGACTCCCCCTTCGGTCGCTCTTGGCGTTGCAGGTCGTTGTCAACCGCGATGGTAGCTTGTCCAGTTGAGGTAGGAGACCGCTCCCCACCCGCGTACGACGGGCTCCCTTAACACCACGCCCCACCAGGCGTTATCATTACCTTTTTCTCAATTCATTTATGAAGCTCATTCCTTTTTTGCCCCAACCACTCACTCCTCACTCACTCCCCACCCACCCCCTCCCTACCCCATCCTCCTATCTAGTTATACTGTTGCCAACGATCTTAGTGAATGGGAGGTGTGCCTTCTTCTTGTGGGATCACGATAATGTACCATTCTCAATTCATTTATGAAGCTCATTCCTTTTTTGCCCCAACCACTCACTCCTCACTCACTCCCCACCCACCCCCTCCCTACCCTATCCTCCTATCTAGTTATACTGTTGCGAACGATCTTAGTGAATGGAAGGTGTGCCTTCTTCCAGTGGGATCACGATAATGTACCATTCTTAATTCAAGTATGAAGCTCGTTCCCTTTTCGCCCCTACCACTCACCCCCCCACCCCCACACCCCCACCCACCCCCACCCACCCCATCCCCATATCCAGTTCTACTGCTGCGAACGACCTGAAGGAGTGGGAGTGAATGGTAGGTGTGCGTTCTTCCAGTGGGCTGTGGCCCGTCAGTCTGACACAAAGCAGTCAGCCACCCCCTCCAACTTCAAATCCAAGACAAGCCAACTTCAAGCCAAGTCAACTTTTCCAAGCCAAGCCAGCCAGTGGGCCGTGGATCGTCAGTCTGACACACAACAGCCAGCCAGCCAGCCACCCCATCCAACATCACATCCAAGCCAAGCCAACTTCAAGCCAAGCCAACCTCAGTCCGACACACAGCAGCCAGCCAGCCAGCCACCCCATCCAACATCACATCCAAGCCAAGCCAACTTCAAGCCAAGCCAACCTCAGTCCGACACGCAGCAGCCAGCCATATTTGGAAAGCTACCTGCCAAATTAAATGCCAACATTCCAGGAAAGCAGCCCGCCCAATTAAATTCCGCCATGCCAACTTCAGAAGAGCAACTTGCCAACATCAAATCCAAGCCAAGCCAACTTCAAGCCAAGCCAACTTCAGAACAGGAACCTGCCAACTTCAGTGCAAACATCCCTGGGCAACTCAGCCCGCACCAACTCAGCAAGCCAAGCCAACTCAGCCCGGCCGGCCAAGATGGGTCCACCTGTTTGCTTGGAGCAGCCCCAGCATGTGGTGTACCGCCACCAACGTCAGCCGGATGGCCAAAGGGGTACCAACTTTGATGCCCTGCCTCTGTATAAGACAAATGACTGTTGGTCGGCGGGTGGTGTGTCTTTTGTTTTCGTTGCGTTTTCTTTGTTGTTTCTTTTCGTGTCTGACCATCCTCCCGTTCCTCTTGGTTGGCCTTCGTTCTTTTCTCTCCCCGTGGCTTTGGGTGTGACTGGCTTCTTGTAGACCAGTCAAAACAAATCAAGAAAGGTACGGAAAAGATGGGAAAAAAAACGTGATCAGGTTTGTAAACGAAAAGGATGTGGTGGGGTTGTTGCTAAAGAAAAACAACGAAGACCCGGCCAGGAAAAGATGCGGCCACCCATTGTGGGGCAGCAGACAACACATGGTGTATCCGCACCAAATCAGCCCGGCCGGCCAAGATGGGTACCAACACACTTGCTTTTGTACCGCCCCAGAGTCTGGTGGACCGCACCAACTCAGCCCGGCCGGCCAAGCTGGGTCCACCCATTTGCTTGGAGCAGCCCCAGCATGTGGTGTACCGCACCAACTCAGCCCGGCCGGCCAAGCTGGGTCCACCCACTTGCTTTGTACCGCCCCAGAGTCTGGTGGACCGCACCAACTCAGCCCGGCCGGCCAAGCTGGGTCCACCCATTTGCTTGGAGCCGCCCCCAGCAATGTGGCGAAAGCACAAAAATAAGCCAGGCGGCCAAGCTGGTCTCACCACTGATTTTGTACAGCCCCAGAGGCTGGTGGACCCAACCAACTAAGCCGGCCCGGCCAAACTGGGTCCAAAATTGGCTGGAGGCATCATTAGCATGTGGTGATGTACCGCCCACACAACTCAGCCCGGCCGGCCAAGCTGGGTCCACCTATTTGCTTGGAGCAGCTCCAGCCCCTGGAGCATCCCACCAAGCAAGACCTATAAGATGCAAAGGTAATTTGGTTGGCTGGGCGAGGAGGAGGATGGTTCCTAGGGCTGGTGGCGGGGTGGGGGCGGGGATGAGGCGGAAGGAGGAAGAGGATGGTGGCTGAAAGAGGAGACCGTTAAGGCACATCACATATAACTCCTCTGCCGTACCCATACTATTTATTGAGGAGTGAAAACAGGAAAAAGTTGGTGGGGGTGGGTGAGGAGGTGGGCGGAGGGGGGAGCGGGTAAGAAAAGCAGGACGAGAGGGTGTGCAATGGGAAGTGAACGGAGTGGGAGGGGGAAAATGCAGTTGATAATATCGACCTGAGCAACTAGGTTAGAGACTCCAAACAATAAAAAATGTATAGATGCTTGCAGTAAAGTCATAATATTTAGGGAGGACGGGCAAAGGGAAAGGGGCTGTGTCGTGGGAGGAGGATGGGGATGGGGGTAGCGCCGGGAGGACGGAAGGAATGGCGATGAACACCTAGAAGCAGCACCTTTAGAGAGACCGAAAAATAAACTCTCTGAACAGTAAAAGTAAGTTATTGGGGACTGAGGCAACTGGTTGTCGGGGGGCAGAGGAGGATGGGGCGGGGTACGCAAGGCAGGAGGAGGATGGTATGCAGGGCAGGGCAGGGCAGGGCAGGAGGAGGATGGGCATGAAATAGAGCGCCCTTTAAAGCGCCCGCACATCTAGCTCCTCTTCTGCAGCCTTGCGGCTTTTGAGGGGCCCACCAGACCAGGGGCCCACCAGAAAACATTGCAGATTTTGGGGGGCCCACCAGACAACATTGCAGCCTTACGGCTGTGAGGGGCACCAGAACAAAATTGCGATTTTTTGGAGATAGAGTCTATTATGTTTAGGTGCCCGGGATAAAGGGCAAAGGGGGGGGTGTGGGGGTGGGGGGTGGCCGCGGCAGCTGTGGCAGAATCCACTCACGTCGGAGGGGTACTGCGGGTCTCGTATGCGGGGGGAGATTAGTAAGCAAGCAAGTCGGGGGGGGGGGCGGGTGGGGGTGGTAGAGGGCCGGGTGGGGCCGCGGGGTGAGCCGGCGCCGTGGGGGGGGCAATGGGGGGGGGGTTCGTGGGGACGGGGGATGGGGTTGGGGAGGCCCGGGACAGCGGGGGCGGGGGGGGGGGAGCGGTGCAAGGGCTTCCACGTACCGGGACGTGTTCCCCGGCTGTTTCTCCGGCGGCCCTAGGGGGTGGGGGGGCGGAACGCCTGTGGAAGTGGGCGGGGTTTCTCCTTGTGTGGTCGGGGGTGGGGGGGGCGGCGCGCGTGAGGGACTGGTTGGCGGGGGGGTGGGGTGGGGGGGCACGTGGGCGGGGGGGTTGGGGGGGGCCGCACGGGGGGGGAGGAGCAAAGTATGGGGAGGAAGTGTCAGGCCCAGAATTCTGGGGTTTGTTTTTTATTCTGACTATGCAGAAAGATGCCCTGCTCCAGGGAAGCTCATGCCCCCTATTTATGTTTCGGGAATGGCAAATCATATGATGTTGACCAAAGAAGAGTATGATATCATATGATATCTTACACAAATCATATGATGTAATATTATATGATATGATATGATGCCCTAGGCCAAAGTTACCTAGTCAGACCACCGGCATCATATGATATCATTTGATATCATATGATGACATGATATCATATGATATCATATTGCTGATCCCTAATTATGTTGCAAACGCAGATTTGAGCTCATGCGACATCGATTTTGCTTAGTACAAATGGCGACCCCATTTGACTAGTGGTTACTATTATTTTTTCGCCTACCACCCCATTACATGTCACACTAGATCCTAGGGGTTCTCTATGGGTATGGGATGTTCATGGGTGTGTGGTTTTTGTGGTGTGGGTTGTAATGTATGCATATTTCATGGCCACAACAGCATTTATTGGCAAATGTATTGGTGCGTTTTCATGCCCAGGTAGAACTCATCATGCCATTTGTAAATGTCAATCAAGACAGGCGTGCATGGGTTCCATCGGGGGGGCTCCGGTTTTGGTCCTTTTTTGAGGTGTCCTAGCCAGGAGGAAGGCATAATAAGAAAATATCTGGTACCCTCCCAGAAAAGTTGGAAGAGTAAAAACAAATGTAGCTAAATGTAGGCGAAAGGCACGATTTGCAGCGGAACTACAGATAAATGTAGGCGTACTTTGATCGAAATGTCTCGGCTCGCCGCAAATCAGCGGTGTTAACACGGCTGAAAACGGTTACAAATTGATGCAATATGCACCCTAGATACAACTAGATAACTAAATATTTCATCTTCCCGTCTAAATGTAACGCCCACTTGCGCCCACCATGATTATGTCAGCTTCAAAGTGCACAAGCTTGCTTTAATTTGGGCTGAATAGCCAACCAGCCAGCTGCCTCGAAGCTGCTGCCTGTAGCCTAAAATAAAAGCTACCGGTATGTTTCGAATCATTGTATGAGTCCATCAGTGTATAGGTCTATAAATTGCTCTGCTCTGAAAACACAGCAAGAAGCTATTGTTAGGTTGGTTAGGCCTTGTTAACCCTTCACCTTGCTCTGGTCCCCAACATCCACGTCAGACAAAAAAATAAAATCGAGGCTGTCGAGGCTTCAACTTGCTCATCACAACTGCCATGGGTGCCACCTCGTAATCTTTCAGTCACAGTAGTTACACGTATAGACTCAATGGAGTGAAGATAAGCAATTAAGCGCAATCAGACAACACAATCCCTAATTGTGGGTTCTTGGGCCATACCACTGTGCTTTTCCTTGTAGTGGGACTCCATTCCGTACTTCCTTTTCCGAAATTGAACTCGAAATCGAAATCGAAATCGAACTTGAATAACATAGCAAGTGTTTAAAATGTTTGAGATTACCACGCTTGCATCAAGTCTAAGTCGTTGGACTTATTCAGATGTGACATAGAGCAGTCAGAAAAAAAGATAGAAACAAGTTGGCAAGGGGCCGGGAGGGGGGGGGGGGGGGGATAGGAGGATTTGGGGGGGGGAATTATGTGACCAGAAGGATTTGGTCGATAACACACTCCTCTAGGGGTCAACTATCCCCGGCAGGGTACATTACTTAGTTAATTTTCTTGGATGTTCCGATTTTTTGTTGTCAACACCTCAATTTTTGCAAGAGTTTGACTCTTGACCACACACTATCTTTACACACCCTTTGCACGCATTTTCGAATCTCACCAAGGGCAGTCATAGGGCACTCCCATCCTATCTCTATATATAAATAAAAGGTTTCATCATCCGAAGTATGACCACTCCCGGACGTAGGTTAAGTACACCACTCTGCGAAAAAAAGCACTCCATCCTTATATTAATAGTATATGGTGTAATAGCGGATGCGCACAACATCCTAGTCATGGCGAATTAACCGTTCAATTCTTCAATTATCCTTCCTCTTCATAGGTGGAGGGGCACACATGGCATGGATCATCGAGGCTGAAAAATCGATTAGCTTCCACATTTGTAGTTGGGGTCATGCATGTTGATATCTCCAGATCACTCCATTAGCAGCTGTACGAAGCCAAGGTCGGTGTAGCCAGCCACGTAGTGGTTCTCGTGGAAGAAGATAAGAGAGATTAGCTTAGCTATTCATACATTATAAATTTGTGTTAGGAGACCTACCTCCTAGGGTGAAATTCCTTTCACAACTTTTTTTTTAACGAGCGGCTCTATTTATATGGCAACCGAAGGCTCTAGGAAAATTACATGGGAGCTTCTAAAACCTCGAAAATACGATAGGTAATGGTTCGGCTAGGCGCATACAATAGTCGAAGGTCCGGCTGTAGAAGCGGCTAGGCGCGGACAATAGTCAAAGGTCCTGCTGTCGAAGCGGCTAGGGGCGTACGCTAGTCGAAGGTCCGGCTATCGAGGCGGCTTGGCACATACATTAGTCGAAGGTCCGGCTGTCGAAGCGGCTAGGCGCGTACAATAGTTGAAGGTCCGGCTATCGAAGCGCCTAGGCGCGTGCAATGGTCGAAGGTCCGGCTGTCTAAGCGGCTAGGCGCGTAAAATGCATGGTTGAAGGTCCGGCTGTCGAAGCGGCTAAGCGCGTACAGTAGTCGAAGGTCCAACTGCTGAAGCGGCTAGGTGTGTACGCTAGTTGAAGGTCTGACTCTCTGACCGGCTAGGCGCGTACAATAGTTGAAGGTCCGGCTGTTGAAGCGGCTAGGCGCGTATGCTAGTCAAAGGTAAAAGGTAAAAAACAAAAAAACAAAAAGCGGCTAGGCGCGTACAATAGTCGAAGTCCGATTGTCGAATCGGCTGGGCGCGCACATACAATTTTTTGAAGGCCTGGCTGTTGAGGCCGCTAGGCGTGTCCGCTAGTCGAAGGTCCGTCTGTCAAAGCAGCTAGGCGCGTATAATAGTCGAAGGTCCGGTTGTCGAAGCGGCTGGGCGCGCGCGTACAATGTTTTGAAGGTCTGGCTGTTGAGGCGGCTAGGCGTGTACGCTAGTCGAAGGTCCGTCTGTCTAAGTGGCTAGGCGCGTACATTAGTCGAAGGTCTGGCTGTATGTCGAAGCGGCTAGGCGTGTACGCTAGTAAAATATTCTGTGTTTTTTTAACGGTCTAGAGTCAGAAACACATCAACAATGGTATTTTACTCAATTATTAAAATATCGACACATCAAGGTTGTGCTTAGCAATGTCCGGGCTAAGATACACTGTTTGTTACACACTCTCATGCCCACAAACTGTGTCCTAGCTCATCAAGCTAACAATGCCAAAGTCGTCATAAATGCACCTGTGTGCAATAAATGCACCTTTGTGCAATTGTTCATCAAGCTAACATATTCTTACATGGCCACTGTTTCTTGTTTGGGCTACCCATAGCAGCTTCCAGGCAGCTCCCTTTCCCTGTCCTTGAGCAAAATCTAAAGCTAGCTAGTGTGCCTAAAAGCTGACATAGAGGGCATTCAAATTCCGGCGCGCAACGGGATCCGGAACTGGCCTCCAATATATTCCTTTCCACTCTCCCCTGTCCCCGAAGGTGCCTATACTCGGGTACGTCGCCCTTCTAGACATGTCAGACTTCAGATCATACCCCACCGGCCAGGCCCAGAACTGACCTCCGATCCTCCTTCTTCTCGGAAGAGACAACACACGTGTAACCCTTTCTGTCACAGTCACGACATTGACTCTATATTGCACCACGTGTCGATTGACAGCGTGAAATGCTCCGAAACCAGTGTAACAGCTTAACTTGGCGGCTGAATTTGTCTCAAATTGGGGAAATGTTTATAAACAAACCACTAAATGTACAATAATACCTCTTGTTACAAGCTCGGGAAGAACGATACTGGGCAATTACTCTTATCGCCGCACCAGCGTTTTCCTGAAGTTACACGACTCTCCAAGGCCGGAGCGCAACGGGATCCGGAATAGGCCTCCGATCCATCCCGTGAGAGTGTTTGTGTGTGGACTCCCTACAAGCTCTTGCCCTCCTCCTGAACCAACATCCACTCTTCCCCACACCCACCCTACCCCACGACACACACCCACCCTACCCCACACCCACCCTACACCCAACCTCCTACCCCAACACACACCCTACCCACAACCCACCCTAACCCACACCCCACCCCACACCCCCCACCACCCACACCACACCCACCCTACCCCACACCCCACCCTACCCTACAAGCTCTTGCCCTCCTCCTGAACCAACATCCACTCTTCCCCCTCGCAGCTGCTGCCCTCCTCGTGCGGCAAGCTGCTGGTAGACATGACCATGGCAAATTCAGTGGAGTAATTGAAAGGTTCACCCCCCCTGCTGGATCTGGAGTTCGTGTTGGTGGCAGGATTGATAGAAACAGGGGCCGTGCTGTTGATGACAAAGGGGAAGTCTATGGCGACCGCTGGCTTGATAGCGGCAGGGATGCCATTGTTGTTGCTAAAGGGACTCAACCTGGTGGTAAGAGTGTTGTCCAGGATGATGGTAACCTCTGCAGCTGCTGAAAGTGCTTCTCGGGCGGCGGCAGCAGCAATAGGGGTAATCATCTTGGCCATAGCTGTCTTCCTTGCACTTCCACGGTCTTGTCCACCCCCTCCCATAAGATTCCGCCTTCCTTCCTCCTCCCCTTGCCTGTCCATAGCACCCCCTCCCATGCAATTTCGCCCTCCTCCTCCCTCCTCCCCTTGGTGGTCGATACCACCCCCTCCCATAAGATTTTGCCTTCCTCCTCCCTCCTCCCCTTGGCTGTCGATACCAACCGCCACGTCAAGCACCTGCTCAGTGCTCGAGCTTGTGCTTGAGCTCACACGTCCAGCTAGGGTTGACATCTTGTCAGCTCCGCCCTCAGCTATTCCTAGTTGAGTTGACAGCCTGTCACCTACATCCTCAGCTACGCCAGGTTGAGACAGCATGTCAGCTACATCCTCAGCTACTCTTGGTTGAGACAGCCAGGTAGTTAAGCCCTGGGGGGGATACAACATGTCCACGGGAGGGGTGGCAGGCTGGGTGCCAATCTGGACTTCAACCGCATCAATGCTGGGGATAGCTGGCTCCATGGTATCTGATAGGGTGGCACTCTGGACTTCAACTGCATCAATGTCGGGGATAGCTGGCTCCATGGTATCTGAGTATGCATGCCCCCCCATGTCCATGTCTTCAAAGTTCATCATGTCTACTGGTGCATGTGGAACCTGGAGTTCTGCCTCCTTCTGTAGCATCTCCAGCTTGGCCGTGATGGCCTGGGCCTGAGTGTCAAAGGCGGGTGAAGGAATGAGGTAAGTAGAAAAGGATGGTGGAGGTGATAGAGTCTAGGATGGAGGAGAGGTGTGTGTGTGTGAGGTGGGTGTGTGTGATATTGTATATGGATGATGAACTTTGTGTTCAGCCTCCTTCTGCAAGATCTCAAGCTTGGCTCTGATGGCCTGTAGGTAGAGAGGGAAGGTAGAGGTTTGGTTGAACCTTTCCCAGCGAACTCGTCCCACTTTCCCTCATACCATGGCCCGGACCTTACTGTTGTTGACTTCTTTTTGCACTGACGTAGTCGCACCGTAACAATGTAGCAAAAACTCAGGGCCCTTGGGGCAAAACGATTGCTTGGGGTTCAGTTCATCTGTGCTTTCTCGTTTTAGCCCCTCTTGTCCTGTCCTTTTAACCTATTTGGCCTACCCTTTTTATTTGCCTACCCCTAGTAGTGCGGTTCAGAGACAAGTCGACCTCCACAGAAAAAAACGAATTTGATACTGATGAAAGCGCATGCGAAATGGCAACGGGGGGCCGCAGGGGGAGCTATTTCTCGTTTTAGCCCCTCTTGTCCTGTCCTTTTAACCAGTATTTGGCCAACCCCCTAGCCTGTACCAAAAACTATAGAGACATAAATGGAGTTGTAAACACCACAACACCACACACAATGAGTTCAACACACGGACACAAGGGAGTTGTACAACAACAACACAACACACAAATGGAGTTGTACAACAACAACTGACCCCAAATGGAGTTGTCCAGCAACAACAGCAACAAATGGAGTTGTACAACAACACCAGGACACACAATGGGTTGTACAACAACAACAAACACCAAATGGGTTGTAACAACAACACACACACAAATGGAGTGTACAACAAACAACACAACACACAAATGGAGTTGTACAATCACCCAAGGACCACAAATGGAGCTATACTATACAAAACAACACACACACAAATGGAGTTGTACAACAACAACCACAAAACAAATGGAGTTGTACAACACACAAACACCAAATGGAGGGTCAACAACAAGGAACACAGGAGTTGTACCCCACAACACAACCCACACAAATGGAGTTGTACAACAACAACACAACACACAAATGGAGTTGTACAACAACAACAGGACACACAAATGGAGTTGTACAACAACAACACAACACACAAATGGAGTTGTACAACAACAACAACAGGACACACAAATGGAGTTGTACAACAACAACACAACACACAAATGGAGTTTTACAACAACAATAGGACACACAAATGGAGTTTTACAACAACAACAGGACACACAATGGAGTTGTACATCAACAACATACACACAACTGGAGTTTTACCTGATCCATGTAGCCCTGGAGCTGGTTCACAGCTGCCTGTCAGTTTCTTAGAGACCAGGTTAGGCAAGAACAAAATATAACAGAACTAAACAGAACTGGCCAGAATATGACTTTTACCTGGTCCATGCAGCCCTGGAGCTGGTTCACAGCTGCCAGTCGGTTTCTTAGAGACCAGTCCAGGCAAGAACAAACTGAATGGACATGAACATAACTGAACAGAGCTGACCAGAATATGAGTTGTACCTGGTCCATGTTTGGGCCTGGGGGGGGGGGGGGTCCTAGGGGGACCTAGGGGGACCTGACCAGAATATGAGTTGTACCTGGTCCATGTTTGGGGCTGGGGGTGGTGGGTGGGGTCCTCGAGAGGACCTGACCAGATATGGTTGTAGTACCTGGTCCATTTTTTGGCCTGGAGGGGGGAGGGGGGGGGGGGGGGGGGTCCCTAGGGGGACCTGAGAATATGAGGTTTAACCTGGTCAATGTTTTTGGGCTGGGGGGGGGGGGGTCCTAGGGGGACCTGACCAGAATATGAGTTGTGGCCTGGCCTGTTGTTGGAGCCTGGGGGGGGAGGGTCCCTAAGGGGGACCTGAACCAGACTATAGTTGGTACCTGGTCCATGTAGCCTTGCAGCTGGTTCACAGCTGCCAGTCGGTTTCTTAGAGACCAGACCAGGCAAGAACAAAACAGAACAGACCTGAACAGAACTGGCCAGAATATGAGTTTTACCTGGTCCATGTATTCCTACAGCTGGTTCACGGCTGCCAGTTTGTGCTCAGAACCATGGCCACAGTTGTACAACAACATGCACACAACTGGAGTTACACCTGGTCCATTTAGCCCCGCAGCTGGTCCACGGCTGCCTGTCGGTACTCAGCACCATGGTACTGTACAACAACAACATGAGTCCATTTAGCCCTGTAGCTGGTTCACAGCTGCCAGTCTTGTCTTAAGACCAGCAAGGCAAGAACAAACAGAGTGGACTGAACATAACAACGTGGCAAGAACAACCAATAGGTTTTGCACCAGGTCCATGTTTGGCCTGGGGGGGGGGGGGGTGGGGGGGGGGGGGGGGGGGGGTGGCGGGGGGGGGGGGGGGGGGGGGGGGGGGGGGGCAGGGGGCCGCAGGCCAGGCCTGGGGGGTGGGGCCCTAGGGGGGAACCACCAGAAATAGAGTTTTTACCTGGTTCATGTCGCCTGGACTGGTTTCACACTGCTGTCGGTACTCAGCACCATGGCCGCTCGACTCCAAAGCTGAACTCAAGCTCGCAGTGGTCTGCTCGCTGTACTTCTGTACCTGCAGCTGCACCCCCCCTATGTGGTGGTGCATGAATGCCACCACATGATCCGGATTGGCCTCCGCCCTGCCGATGGCAATGGTAAATAGTCACTTAGGAAGTGGGAGGATAGCTCCTCCGGGTGTAGTTCATACATGGTGGTCACGTACGTCTCCACCACGGTGCGTGTGCGAGGCACTGTCTCCCTGCACAAGGCACACACACAGTTCAATTCCAAAGCACACACACACATGGTCTATCACTTGAAGGAAGTGGGAGGATAGCTCTTCCGGGTGTAGATCATACATGGTGGTCACGTACGTCTCCACCACGGTGCGTGTGCAGGGCACGCAACCCCCTGCCCGCTCGCCCGCCGTCCCCTGCACAGGCACCACACAGTGCAGTTCAGACCGGTTAAGTGTCAAGGCGCACCGACACGCACACACACCCACCCACCCACACAAACACACACACACGCACACACACACACACACACACAGACGCACAGACACACACACACACAAAGACACACACACACACACAGACACACACAAACTGTCTCCCAGCTCAAGGCACACACACAGTTCAAGTTCAAGGTTCACACACACACAGGGTTTAAATCTCGAGTCAGTTTCTTAGAGACTAGGCCAAGCAAGATAAACAAAAATATCCCAAATAGTATCACAAATAATAAAAAAAAAAAAAAAAAAATAGCGGACCTGAGCAGAACTGACAAGACTAAAACAGACACGAGCAGAACAGGCCAGGCCAGAACAGGCCATAGCTGACCTGAGCACAACTGACAAGACTAAAACAGACACGAGCAGAACAGGCCAGGCCAGAACAGGCCATAGCTGACCTGAGCACAACTGACAAGACTAAAACAGACACGAGCAGAACAGGCCAGGCCAGAACAGGCCATAGCTGACCTGAGCACAACTGACAAGACTAAAACAGACACGAGCAGAACAGGCCAGGCCAGAACAGGCCATAGCGGACCTGAGCACAACTGACAAGACTAAAACAGACACGAGCAGAACAGGCAAGGCAAACAGGCCAATAGCTGACCTGAGCAACGAAAAGAAAATCTAAAAACAACCGAGGCAGAACAGCAGGCCAGAATCAGGCAATAAGCTTACCTACACAACTGACAAGACTAAAAAAGACCGATCATAACAAAAAGGGCCCAGTCCAAAAGGCCCTGCCGGACGCAGACTGACTAGTGCATGTACGGCGTCTAGAAGACTAAGGTCATGCAAAAACTACTGCTTAGTTAGCATAGGCCTAATCTAGGGATCGGGATATGTAGGGAATGTCTACGTAAGTGAATTTTTCGATGAATGACACGCAGACAGGCGTGAGAAGTCAAAGGTGTGTGTTGGGTTATCTAAAGGGGATAGCCTCTTTCAGTGATTTACAATGGTCTACTGAGTCACTCCTCAGAATGAAGAAGTTCGGGGTTCGACTCCCCTTCGGTCGCTTTGCGTGGCAGGTCGTCGTCAACGCGAGGGGAGCTTGTCCAGTTTGAGTAGGAGCCGCTCCCCCCCGCGTACACGGGCTTCCTTACAACAAACGCCCATCAGCGTTATCAGTAATTACTTTTTGTTTAAATGGTCTATTGGTAAACCAGATAGCTAAGGAAGGAAGAGTCGGGGGTTTTGACGCATCCCCTTCGGTCGCCTCCTTGCGTTTGCAGGTCGTCGTCTACCCCCCCGATGGTAGCTTGTCCGTTGGGTGGAGACCGCTCCCACCCGCGTACGACGGGCCTCTCTTACCAACGCCCCACCAGGCGTTATCATTAACCTTTTTTTAAGGGGGATGTTCTGCGGCGAGAAGCCATCTCTATATCCCATCATATGCTCCTCCTGTCTACTGCATCTCAATCACACGGATGTATTATTCACATGCTTCTTGTTTGAGAAATATTTTCATCCAATCACACCGACGTGTTACTATACCATATGTTATTGGCATGCTTCTCGTTTGAGTTGAGCTTAACATAATTGTATTGAAGGCTATACTAAAATGGGAATATTGTATCTTAGGCCAAGTCCTGTCTCAGGCTCTACGAATGATTTCCAAGCTCACCATTATGTTGCCCACTTGTAGATGCCATCTCCATGCCGCATCACAATCTCCTCGTACTGCCTTACAATCACACTGACGTGTTATTGGCATGCTTCTCGTTTGAGTTGAAATGCTTTACATAAATTTATTGACAGCTTTACTAAACTGGGAGTATTAAATTCGAGGCTCTTAAAATGAAATCTGCGCTTACCAGTATGTGGCCCACTTGTAGAAGCCATCCCCATGTCGCATCACACGCTCCTCGTACTGTCTCTCGGTCACACGGATGTGCTTGTGGCGGGACTCTCGAATACTGCGTGCTGCAAGTTGTTGCAGGTCTGAACTGAAGTCAGTTGCCTCTGGCAGTCGCATGCTGACATCCTTGCAGGGGATCAGATGGGCCTGTGTGGGATAGGGGGTTTGCAGGTCTGGTTTAATCTGTTTTACAGGTCTGGTTGGGTCTGATTTGCAGGTCTGCGCTGAAGTCTGTTGCCTCTGGCATTCGCATGCAGACATCCTTGCAGGGGATCGAATGGGCCTGCGTGGATAGTGGGTTTGCAGTCTGGGTTTGGTCTGATTTGCAGGTCTGGCTTAGTCTGGTTCCAGCGGGCAGTCGCATCAACAGCATTGCAGGGATCAGATGGGCTGCGTGAGAAGGGGTTTGCAGGTCTGGTTTCTGGCTGGTTTTGGCTGGTTCGCGTCTGCTGGGGTTGAAGGTCTGGTTTAACTGGTTGGTTAACTGTCTGGTTCGCAGGTCTGGCTTACTGGTCTGGCTTACTCGTTTGGTTTACACGTCTGGTTTACTGGTCTGGTTCGCAGGTCTGGCTTACTAGTCTGGTTTATTGGTCTGTTTTACACGTCTGGTTTAGTGGTCTGGTTTACTGGTCTGGTTTGGCGGTCTTGTTTCTTCTGGTTTACTTACTGGTCTGGCTTACTGGTCTGGTTTAACTGGGTCGGGTTTCCAGGCGGCTTCAGGTCCGCTTAGTGGTCTGGTTTGTCTGGTTTCTGGTCTGGTTCTCAGTCTGCTTTGGTCTGTTTGCAGGTCTGGTTTTACTGGTCTGGTTTTGCAGGTTGGGCTGAAGTCTGTGTTCCTCTGGCAGTGGCATGCAACATCCGTGGCAGGGATAAGATGGGCCTGTGGGGAGATAGGGTTGCCGGTCTATTTTGGGTCTGGGGTTACAGGTTGCTTTGGTGCTGGTTGCAGGTCTGGGCTTGGATCGGTTGCCTCTGGCAGTCGCATGCAGAATCCTTCGGGGTCAGATGGGCTGTGTTGGATAGGGGGTTTGCAGGTCTTGGTTGTCTCAGGTTTACAGGTCTGCTTTGTCTTGTTGCATGTCGTGTCTGAGTCGGTTGCCGCTGGCAGTTCCATGCAGACCGCCGTGCAGGGAGTCGATGGGCCGTGGGGGATAGGGGGTTGGGCAGGGCGTTTTGGTCAGTTTTACAGTCGGCTTTGGCTGGTTTGCAGGTCTGGGCGGGATCGTTGCCCTGGCATTCGCAGGCAAGACATCCTTGCAAGGGAAATCAATGGGCCTGTGTGGGATATGGTTTGCAGGTCCCTGGTTTGGGGTCAGGTACAGGTCTACTTTGTCTGTTGCAGGTCCTGCGCTGAAGTCTGTAGTGCCTCTGCATGCGAGGCGAAGCCTTTGCAGGATCGAATGGGCCTGCGTGGGATAGGGGTTCAGTCTGGTTTGGGTCTGATTTGGCAGGTCGGAGGCTTAATGTCTGTTGCCTCGGGCATCTCAGCAAACATCCTTGCAGGGATCAGAATGGGCCTGCTGAACAGGGGGTTTTTGCAGGTCTGGTTTACTGGTCTGGTTTGGTCTGGTTCGCAGGTCGGTTGTGAAAGTCGGTTTACTTACTGTTCTGGTTTACTGGTCTGGTTCGGCAGGTCTGAGCGTACTGGTGGGCTTACCTCTTTGGTTACACGGCTGGTTTTACTGGTCTGGTTCGCGTTCTGCTTACTAGTCGGGTTTATTGGTCTGTTTTTACACGTCTGTTTTTAGTGAGTCTGGGTGTTAACTGGTCTGGTTTGCAGTCTTGTTTACTGGTCTGGTTTACTGGTCTGGCTTACTGGTCTGGTTTACTGGTCGGGTTCGCAGGTCAGGCTTACAGGTCTGGCTTAGTGGTCTGGTTTGGTCTGGTTTACTGGTCTGGTTCTCAGGTCTGCTTTGGTCTGGTTTGCAGGTCTGGTTTACTGGTCTGGTTTGCAGGTCTGGGCTGAAGTCTGTTTCCTCTGGCAGTGGCATGCAGACATCCTTGCAGGGGATCAGATGGGCCTGTGTGGGATAGGGGGTTTGCAGGTCTAGTTTGGTCTGGTTTACAGGTCTGCTTTGGTCTGGTTGCAGGTCTGGGCTGGAGTCGGTTGCCTCTGGCAGTCCGCATGCAGACCATCCTCGCAGGGGGATTCATATGTGCCTGTGTGGGATAGGGGTTTTGCAGGTCGGTTTGGGTCAGGTTTACAGGTCTGCTTTTGGGTCTGGGTTTTGCAGGTCTGGGGCTGGGGGTCGGTTGCCCTCGCAGTCGCATGCAGACATCTTGTGCCAGTGGATCAGATGGGGCCCTGTTGTTGGATAGGGGTTTGCAGGTCTGGTTTGGTCAGGTTTACACAGGTCTCTTGGTCTGGTTTGCAGGTCTGGCTGGAGTCGGTTGACTCTGTCTGGCATTCGCATGCATACTCCTTGGCAGGTGGATCAGATGGGCCTGTGTGGGATAGGGGGTTTGCAGGTCTGGTTTGGTCAGGTTTACAGGTCTGCTTTGGTCTGGTTGCAGGTCTGGGCTGGAGGTCGGTTTGCCTCTGGCATTCGCATGCAGACATCCTTGCAGGGGATCGAATGGGCCTGCGTGGGATAGGGGGGTTGCAGGTCTGGTTTGGTCTGATTTGCAGGTCTGGGCTTAAGTCTGTTGCCTCTGGCAGTCGCATGCAGACATCCTTGCAGGGGATCAGATGGGCCTGCGTGAGACAGGGGGTTTGCAGGTCTGGTTTACTGGTCTGGTTTGGTCTGGTTCGCAGGTCTGGTTTGAAGGTCTGGTTTACTGGTCTGGTTTACTGGTCTGGTTCGCAGGTCTGGCTTACTGGTCTGGCTTACTCGTTTGGTTTACACGTCTGGTTTACTGGTCTGGTTCGCAGGTCTGGCTTACTAGTCTGGTTTGTGGTCGTTTACTTACCCGTCCTGGTTTAGTGGTCCTGGTTTTACTCTGGTCTGGTTTTGCCAGTCTTGTTACTGGTCTGTTTACTGTCTGGGCTTACCTGGTCTGGTTGTACTGTCGTGTTTCGCAGGTCAGGCTTACAGGTCTGGCTTAGTGGTCTGGTTTGGTCTGGTTTACTGGTCTGGTTCTCAGGTCTGCTTTGGTCTGGTTTGCAGGTCTGGTTTACTGGTCTGGTTTGCAGGTCTGGGCTGAAGTCTGTTTCCTCTGGCAGTGGCATGCAGACATCCTTGCAGAGGATCAGATGGGCCTGTGTGGGATAGGGGGTTTGCAGGTCTGGTTTGGTCTGGTTTACAGGTCTGCTTTGGTCTGGTTGCAGGTCTGGGCTGGAGTCGGTTGCCTCTAGGCAGTCGCATGCAGACATCCTTGCAGGGGATCAATATGTGGCGCTGGTGTGGGATAGGGGTTTTGCAGGTCCTGGTTGTGGTCAGGTTTACAGGTTCTGCTTTTGGTCTGGTTGCAGGTCTGGGGCTGGAGTCGGTTGCCCTCTGCAGTCGCCTTCAGACTCCTGCAGGGGATCAGATGGCCTGTGTGGGATGGGGGGTTGCAGGGTCTGGTTTGGTCATGTTTACGGTCCTGCTTTGGTCTGGTTGCAGGTCTGGGCTGGAGTCGGTTGCCTCTGGCATTCGCATGCAGACATCCTTGCAGGGGATCAGATGGGCCTGTGTGGGATAGGGGGTTTGCAGGTCTGGTTTGGTCAGGTTTACAGGTCTGCTTTGGTCTGGTTGCAGGTCTGGGCTGGAGTCGGTTGCCTCTGGCATTCGCATGCAGACATCCTTGCAGGGGATCGAATGGGCCTGCGTGGGATAGGGGGGTTGCAGGTCTGGTTTGGTCTGATTTGCAGGTCTGGGCTTAAGTCTGTTGCCTCTGGCAGTCGCATGCAGACATCCTTGCAGGGATCAAGATGGCCTGACGTAGACAGAAACGTGGGTTTGCAGGTCTGGTTTACTGGTCTGGTTTGGTCTGGTTCGCAGGTCTGGTTTGAAGGTCTGGTTTACTGGTCTGGTTTACTGGTCTGGTTCGCAGGTCTGGCTTACTGGTCTGGCTTACTCGTTTGGTTTACACGTCTGGTTTACTGGTCTGGTTCGCAGGTCTGGCTTACTAGTCTGGTTTATTGGTCTGTTTTACACGTCTGGTTTAGTGGTCTGGTTTACTGGTCTGGTTTGCAGGTCTTGTTTACTGGTCTGGTTTACTGGTCTGGCTTACTGGTCTGGTTTACTGGTCGGGTTCGCAGGTCAGGCTTACAGGTCTGGCTTAGTGGTCTGGTTTGGTCTGGTTTACTGGTCTGGTTCTCAGGTCTGCTTTGGTCTGGTTTGCAGGTCTGGTTTACTGGTCTGGTTTGCAGGTCTGGGCTGAAGTCTGTTTCCTCTGGCAGTGGCATGCAGACATCCTTGCAGAGGATCAGATGGGCCTGTGTGGGATAGGGGGTTTGCAGGTCTGGTTTGGTCTGGTTTACAGGTCTGCTTTGGTCTGGTTGCAGGTCTGGGCTGGAGTCGGTTGCCCTCTAGCGTCGCCATGCAACATCCTTGGCAGGGGATCAGCTGGGCCTGTGTGGGTAGGGGGTTTGCAGGTCTGGTTTGGTCAGTTTACAGGTCTGCTTTGGTCTGGTTGCAGGTCTGGGCTGGAGTCGGTTGCCTCTGGCAGTCGCATGCAGACATCCTTGCAGGGGATCAGATGGGCCTGTGTGGGATAGGGGGTTTGCAGGTCTGGTTTGGTCAGGTTTACAGGTCTGATTTGGTCTGGTTGCAGGTCTGGGCTGGAGTCGGTTGCCTCTGGGCCTTCGCATGCAGACCATCCTTGGCAAGGGGATCAGATGGGCCTGTGTGGGATAGGGGGTTTGCAGGTCTGGTTTGGGTCAGTTTACCCAGGTCTGCTTTGGTCTGGTTGCGTCTGGGGCTGGATCGGTTTGCCTCTGGCAGTCGCATGCAGACGTCCTTGCAGGGGATCAGATGGGCCTGTGTGGGATAGGGGGTTGCAGGTCTGGTTTGGTCTGGTTTACAGGTCTGCTTTGGTCTGATTTGCAGGTCTGGGCTGAAGTCAGTTGCCTCTGGCAGTCGCATGCAGACATCCTTGCAGGGGATCAGATGGGCCTGTGTGGGATAGGGGGTTTGCAGGTCTGGTTTGGTCTGGTTTACAGGTCTGGTTTGGTCTGGTTTACAGGTCTGGTTTGGTCTGGTTTACAGGTCTGGTTTACAGGTCTGGTTTGCAGGTCTGGGCTGAAGTCTGTTTCCTCTGGCAGTGGCATGCAGACATCCTTGCAGGTGATCAAATGGGCCTGTGTGGATAGGGGTTTGTCGTGTCTTTTGGTCTGGTTGCGAACCTGCTAGAACTCGCCACACCACATCCCCACACATTCCCTCGTCACCACCACCACCATCACCACGCACTATCCTCTCACCACCCCCACCATCCTCTTTAACCCATTTAACCGCCACCACCCCGCTCACATAATCCTCTCCACCTCCCACAAACATAATACCCTCTACACACACAACTCCACAAACCTCCACAAACCCAACATCATCTACACACCTCGACGCACCTCCACACACTCAATATACTCTGACCACCTCCACAAACCCAATATCATGTACACACCCTCACACCAGGCTCCACAGTACTGTCAAAACTGTGCAACAGCGGTTCAAGCTTGTTGTTGATACAGACCAGGTGATGTGAGAGGCAGGCGTAAGTGCAAGCCTCTAGCACCTGCTGGAACTCCTCACATCACCACCACCACCACCACATATCCTCTTCACCATGTCATCCACCACACATATCTCTTCACAACACCCCACCACCACCCTCATCATCACCACTCACCTCACGACCCCCACATCACCGGTACCACCACATAATCACCATCAGGGGCACCACATCATCACCACCCGGACCAACTACCACCCCGCACGCAGTCACCTCAGCACGCCACCACTATCCTCTTCCCACCCACCACCACCACCACTTCCACCACACAACCAATCCCCCCCCACCACCACCAAGGACCACGCACCCCATATCCTCTTCCGCACCCACCACCAACCTAACCCCCGCCCACAAAAAAACGAAATCCTCATCCTACCCTAGAGCCAGACAGACCCACACCCCCGGGGAGATCAACCCACCTACCCACCATATATCCTCTTCCGCACCCACCTCAACCCTTCTCCACTCACCCCCCATCACCACCCTCGCCCACCTCACCTCCCACTCGCTTGCCGTCCACCACCAAGGGTACGCCCACATACTCCTCTTCAGATTCACCCACCCATGCCCGTTGCAGCTCTGCCCCGTCAACCCCCATGTAACCACGTCCAACGCCAGCCCGATTCCATGCCTTCTTCAACCATACGAGGACGTGCGCCCACCCCACCAGCATCGATCTCCTCTTCCCACCCCGACATAGCCCCCCCCCAAGCACCTCCCCCCCCCCCGACCAGAACCTCCCGCTCCCGACCGACCATACTCCCCACGCCACGCTCCCACCTACCTGAATCCTCTGTTCTGCCCCACCCCCAACCACACCACATCCCCAGACCGTCCCCCCCTCCCTTCCCCAACCACCCAACACCGCTCACCACCCAAGTCTCACACACCCACATCATCACCACCCATATCACCACACTCCCCAACCGATCACCTCCCTCATCTGCCTCAAGCGGGACGTTCACCACCCACCCACCCCGGCCGCGACCACCCACTCACATCACCCACCTCCAGCCGACCACCACATATATCCTCTTCATTTCCCATCTCCCACCCCACCACCACCCACCTCACCACCCCCACCACCACCAAATCACCACCACCACCCCACATAATCTCTTTACCATCACCACACCACGCAAACGACCACCACAATCACCACCACGCACACATCATCACCACTCACATCATCACCACCCACCACCCCACATATCCTCTCACCACCACCACCCATCACCACCCACTCACCACCATCACCACACATCTCCACTCACCACCACCAACATATCCTCTTCACACCACACCACCCCCCCGATCAATCCACCAACCACCAACCCACCAACCTTCCCCCACCACCACCGCGCGGCACCACATATGCCTCTTCACCAACCACACCCCCTCACACTCACCACCAGCTTCACCACCACCACCCGCTCCTCATCCTCTTCACCCCCCCACAATCGCTTCTCCTTCACCACCCCCCCGCACATCAGACGCCCCCCGCACCACCACCACACTTCCCCCTACCACCCCACCACATATCCT
This sequence comes from Chlamydomonas sp. ICE-L, assembly GCA_013435795.1. Taxonomy (NCBI): domain Eukaryota; kingdom Viridiplantae; phylum Chlorophyta; class Chlorophyceae; order Chlamydomonadales; family Chlamydomonadaceae; genus Chlamydomonas; species Chlamydomonas sp. ICE-L. The sequence continues at coordinate 105,488 of JACBWV010000513.1, forward strand.
CTTCAACCTCTTTCATTCACCACCACCAGCACCTCATCACCACCACCACCACCACCACGTCACCACCACCACCACCACATATCCTCTTCACCACCACCACATCGCCACCACCACCACCACGTCACCACCACCACCACCACCTCATATCCTCTTCACGCCCCCACAACCTTATCCCCGAATATCACCACCACCTCCACATCACCACGTCTTCCCCAACCACCACATATCCGTCCTTCACCCACCACCAACCACCTCAATCACCGATCACCTCCCTCCTCTCCCCTCACCATCCGACCACCACTTTGCCCGCGACCACCGTCACCACGCCCACATATCCTCTTCACCACCACGACCTCCCGCAACACCACGACCACGTCACCACCACCCCTACCCCTCATATCCTCTTCAACCACCACCACCACATATCCTCTTCACCCACCACCAACATCACCACCACCACTACCCATCACCACCACCCCACACCTCATATATCCTCTCCACCCACCCACCAAAACCCTTTTCACCACCACCACCACAGGGATCCACCACCCAAACACCACCACCGAGTCACCAACCACCAACCCTCATCCCCCCACCAACCACCCCAGCCAGACTTCCACCACCACCTCCCCACCACACATCCCTCTTCACCACCACCCCACATCGCCCCGACCAAACCACGCAACTTCACCACCACCACCACCACCTCATATCCTCTTCACCACCCACAAACCTTATCACCACCACCACCACATCACCACCACCACCACCACCACCACCTCATCTCCCTCTTCACTTACACGCACCCACATAACCTTTCACCACAATCCACACCCCACCGCACTTCACCACCACCCACCACCTACTTCACCTCCACATAGTCTTCTCATCTTCACCACCCCAACCTTATCCCCCTTAACTATGCCGTCCACAACCTCCAATCCACACAATATCATCTTCCCTACCTCAACCTACTCAAGATCATGTGCACACCTTCAAACTAGGCTCCCCAGCATCGTCAAAACTGTGCAACAGCGGCTCAAGCTTGTTGTTGATAGAGGCCAGGTGATGTGAGAGGCAGGCGTTGGTGCAAGCCTCCAGCACCTACAGTCTCCACATAGACCCAGACCCCCCCCCCTTCAACCCCTTGCCAAACACATACAAATCCTCTTCACCATCATTACCTCCACCACTACATATCCTATTCACCACCTACACGCCTAATACCCTCTGCACACCTCCACAAACCCAACATCAGATACACACCTCCACAAATTTAATACCCTCTGCACCCCACTACACACCTCCACAAACCCAACATCATGTACACACCTCAAGACTAGGCTCCCCAGCGCCTTCAAAACTCCGCAACAGCGGTGCAAGCTTGTTGTTGATAGAGGCCAGGTGATGTGACAGGCAGGCATTGGTGCAAGCCTCCAGCACCTGCTGAAACTCGCTCACATCGATTTGGATCTGAGACAAAAGCTCATGGTGGAGTTCTGTGAGCAGCCTTGTCATTTCATCCTGGCTCCGAGACCGCGCGACAGCCTGGGAGGCAGCTTCGTCGGGAGAGTGGCCCGAGGTGGAGGTGAATATGGACAGTATCTGGCAAAAAGGGATGGTAGGTATGTGGGGGGGGTGGGGAGGGTACGTGGGGGGGTCGATAGGGTAGAACGCGGTGGGGTGCTGGGTGGTCGATGTGGTGGAATGGGGTGGAGGTAAAGGTGAATATGGTCAGCATCTGACAGATAGGGATGGGAGGAGGGTGTGTGGAGGGGGTGTCGGTGGTGATAGATAGGGTGGAAGGGGGTGGGTGGATGGGGGGTTGACAGGGTGGAATGGGGTGAGATATATGCTGGTTGGTAGGGTGGCATGGGTTGGAGGTGAATATGGACAGCATGTGGTAGAGATGCCAAGGTGGTGTCGTGGGTGGGGTGGGTGGCTGGTGGATGACTAGTTGGATGGTGGGTGGAGAGTTTACAACCGCGAGGATCAATTGGGATCTGAGACTGATCCATGGGGAGTCTGATAGCGTCCTTTGTCAGGTTCATCCTGCTCCGGAACCGTGCGACAGCCTGGACGGCAGCTTTGCCGGGAGAGGGGGCTAGGGTGGAGGTTAATTGAATGGGACGTTTCTCCCCACCGCCACCCTCTTGGCCAAGGCTACATATTCACCCTCATCCTGAGTCTCTCCCAACTGAAATTCTCCCCACCTACCCCCACCCCCAGGGGGCAGTCTCTCCAACCCGTTTCTCCCCACCCGCACCCCCTTGGCCAAAGCACCATATTCACCCTCATCCTGAGTCTTTCCCAACTGTTTCTCCCCACCTACCGCCACGCCCAGGGGGCAGTCTCTCCAACCTGTTTCTCCCCACCCACACCCCCTTGGCCGGGGACACATATTCACCTTCGTCCTGATTGAGCCTCTCCACCCGTTTCTGCCTCCCCCCAAACCGCACCCCCTTGGCCAGGCACCATATTCACCCTCATCCTGAGTCTCTCCAACCCGTTTCTCCCCACCCACCACCACCCCCAGGGGGGAGTCCTCTCCAACTGTTCTCCCCACCTGCCCCGCACCACCCCTTGGCAAGGCAACCATATTTTCACCCCTCATACGGAGTCTCTCCCACTTTTTTCTCCCCACTCAGCGCAACCCCCTTGGCCAAGGCACATATTCACCCTCAATCCCTGAGTCTCCTCCCCGCACTGTTTCTCCCCACAACCCCACCCCCTTGGCCAAGGCACCACATTCACCCTCATCCGAGTCTCCTCCCAACTGTTTCTCCCACCCCCGCACCCCCTGGCAAGGCACCATATTCACCCTCATGCTGAGTCTCTCTTCCTCTGTTTCCCCCCACCTCGCCAACACCCCTTGGCCAGGCACCATATTCATCAACCTCCTCCTAGTCTTCTTTCCCAACTGTTTTCTCTCCCCACCCGCCCCCCTTTGCCAAGGCACCATATTCACCCTCATACTGAGTCTCTCCCACTGTTTTTTCTCCCCACCCACACCCCCTGGGCCATTCACCATATTCATCACCCTCATCCTGAGTCTCTCTCTTCCCAACTGTTTCTCCCCACCCGCACCCCCTTGGTCCAAGCACCAATATCCCTCATCTGAGTCCTCCTCTCCCAACTTGTTTTCTTTCTCCCCCCCCGGCTTCCCGCACCCCCTTGGCCAAGGCACCACGTCACACCCTCTCCTGATTCTCTCCCCAACTGTTTCTCCCGCCCGCACGCCCCTTGGCCAAGGCCCAGATTCCACCCTCAATGCTGAGTCTCTCCAACTGTTTCTCCCCCCCCGACCCCCATGGCCAAGGCACCATATTCACCCTCAGCCTTGAGTCTCTCCAACTATTTCTCCCCACCCGCACCCCCCTTGGCCAAGGCACCATATTTCAATCACCCTCTCCTGAGTCTCTCCCAACTGTTTCTCCCCACCCGCACGCCCCCCCCTTGGCCAAGGCACCATATTCAACCCTCTCCTGAGTCTCTCCCCTGTTTCTTCTCACCCCCGCACCCTTGGCCAAGGCCCCATATTCACCCTCTCCGAGTCCTCTCCAACTGTTTCTCCCCACACCTCCCCCACAACCCCCTTGGCCAATGCAAAAAACACCATATTCACCCTCATCCTTAGTCTCTCCCAACTGTTTCTCCCCACCACCAAAAACACAACCAACAGACACCTCACCCCTGGCCATGCAGTCACCATATCAACCCTCATACTGAGTCTCTTCTCCCCACTGTTTCTCCCCCGACCGACCCCCATGGCCCAGGCACCATATTCACCCTCAATACTGAGTCCCTTCCAAAACTGTTTCTTCTCCCCCACCCCGCACCCTCCCATAGGCCAAGGCCCATATTCAACCCTCATCCTGAGTCTCTCCCACTGTTTTCTCCCCCTCCTCACCCCCTTGGCCAAGGCACCATATTCACCCTCATCCTGAGTCTCTCCCAACTGTTTCTCCCCACCCGCACCCCCTTGGCCAAGCCACCATATTCCACCCTCATACCTGAGTCTCTCCCAACTGTTTTTCTCCCCACCCCCACCCCGACACCCCCTTGGCCACGGCAACCCACTATTCCAACCCTCATCCTGAGTCTCTCCCACTGTTTGCTTCTCCCCACCGTGGCCCGCACCCCCTTGGCAAGGCAAACCACATTCACCCTCATCCTAGTCTCTCCCAACTGTTTTCTTCTTTCCCCACCCCTCCCCCCCTTGTCCAAGGCACCATATACATCACCCCATCACTGAGTCTCTCCCAACTTTTTCTCCACCATTCCTCCCCACCTCCCCCCCTTGGCCAGGCAACACCACATTCACCCTCTCCTGAGCTCCCTCTCCCAAACTGTTTTCTCCCCACCCGCACCCCTTGGCCCAGGCACCATATTCACCCCATCTGAGTCTCTCCCAACTGTTTCCCCCACCACCGCACCCCCTTTGCAAAGGCAACCATATTCACCCTCAATCCTGAGTCCTCTCCCAACTTTTCTCCCCACCCGCAACCCCCTTGGCCAAGCAACCATAGTCACCCTCATCCTGAGGTCCTCCTCCCCAACTGTTTCTCCCCACCCACACCCCCATCTGCAAATGCACATAATTCATCCCCCTCATACTGATCGCTCCCAACTGTTCTTCTCCCCACCCCCGCACCCCCTGGCAAGGCATCCATATTCACACCTCAATCCTGATTCTCTCCCAACTGTTTTCTCAGCCCCCCCCACCCCCGCACCCCCTTGGCCCAGGCACCATATTCACCCTCATCCACTGAGTTCTCTTCCCAACTGTTCTTTCTCCACCCCGCACCCCCTTGGCAAGGCCAACCAGTATTCACCCTCATTCCTGATTCTCATCCCCAACTGTTTCTCCCCACCCGCACCCCCTTGGCCAAGGCACCATATTCACCCTCATACTGAGTCTCTCCCAACTGTTTCTCCCCACCCGCACCCCCTTGGCCAAGGCACCATATTCACCCTCATCCTGAGTCTCTCCCAACTGTTTTCTCCCCCCCTCCACCCCTTGGGCAAGGCCACCATATTCAACCCTCATCTGAGTCTCTCCCAACTTTTCTCTTTCTCCCGCCCCACCCCCCGCACCCCCTTGGCCAAGGCACCATATTCACCCTCATCCTGAGTCTCTCCCAACTGTTTCTCCCCACCCGCACCCCCTTGGCCAAGGCACCACATTCACCCTCATCCTGAGTCTCTCCCAACTGTTTCTCCCCACCCACACCCCCCCTTGGCCCAAGGCACCATATCAATTCACCTCATCCTGAGTTCTCTCCACTGTTTCTCTCCACCCGCACCCCTTGGCCAAGGCAACCCAATATTCACCCTCATCCTGAGTCTCTCCCCACTGTTTTTCTCCACACCGCACCCCCTTGGCCAAGGCACCATATTCACCCACCACCCTCATACTGAGATCGCTCCCAACTGTTTCTCCCCACCCGCACCCCGTGGCCAAGGCCCATTTCCCCTCATATGGTCTCTCCCCAACTGTTTTCTTCCCGCACTCCCGCACCCCCCTTGGCCAGGCCCATATTCCCCTCATCCTGATCCTCTCCCACTGTTTCTTCCCACCCGCACCCGCGCACCCCCTTGGCCAGGCACCATATTTCACCCTCATCCTGAGTCTCTCCCAACTGTTTCTCCCACGCGCACCCCCTTGGCCAAGGCACATATTCTCACCCTCATCCTGATCCTCTCCCAACTGTTTCTCCCCACAACATTCCCCGCACCCCCCCTTGGCCAAGGCACCATATTCCCTCATCGTCTCTCCCCAACTGTTTTTTTCTCCCCACCGCCCACCGCACCCCCTTGGCAAGCACCATATTCCCCTCATTCCTAGTCGCTCCCAACTGTTCTCCCCACCCCCGCACCCCCTTGGCAAGGCACCACTTCACCCTCATCCTGAGTCTCTCCACTGTTTCTTTCTCCCCCCCACACCGCACCCCTTGGCCAAGGCACCATATTCCCCTTATTCTGATCCCCTCTCCCACAGGTTTCTCCCCACCCGCCCCCTTGGCCAAGGCAACCATATCATCACCCTCATCCCTGCGTCTCTCCCAACTGTTTCCTCCCCACCTCGCACCCCTTGGCCAAGGCACCATATTTCACCCCTCATCTGCTCTCCTCCCAACTGTTTCTTCTCCCCACCCCGCACCCCCTTGGCCAGGCCCCATATTCACCCTTCACCCTCATACTGAGTCTCATCTCCCAACTGTTTTCTCCCCACCCGCACCCCCCTTGGGGCCAAGGCACCATATCACCACCCTCATCCTGAGTCTCTCCCAACTGTTTCCCCAGCACGCACCCCCTTGGCCAGGCACCATATTCACCCTCATCCCTGAGTCTCGTCAACTGTTTCTCCCCACCCTTCTCCCTACCCCCCAGACAACCCCCTCCCCACCCGCACCCCCTTGCCAGGCACCATATTCATTCACCCTCATACTGATTCTCCTCTCCCAACTGTTTTTCTTCCCACCCGCACCCCTTGGCCAAGGCAACACATTCACCTCACCTGAGTCTCTCCCCACTGTTTCTCCCCACCCTCCCCCCTTGGCCAAGGCACCATATTCAACCCTCATACCTGAGTTCTCTCCCAAACTGTTTTTCCCCACCCCCCCGCCCCCCTTGGCCAGGCAACCACATTCAACCCTCACCTGAGTCTCTCCCACTGTTTCCTCCCCACACCGCACCCCTTGGCGCAAGGCAACACATTCACCCTCATCCTGAGTCCTCTCCCAACTGTTTCTCCCCACCCGCACCCCCTCTTGGCCAATGCACCACAGTCAACCCTCATCCTGGGTCTCTCCGCAAACTGTTTCTTCTCCCCACCCACCCCGCTCACCCCCGGGCCAAGGCACCACATTCACACCCTCATCCTGATTCTCTCCCCAACTGTTTTCTCCCACCCCCGCACCCCCCCTTGGCCAGGCACCCATATTCACCCTCATCCTGATTCTCTCCCAACTGTTTTCTTCTCCCCACACCGCACCCCCTTGGCCAAGGCACCATATCACCCTCATCCTGAGTCTCTCCAACTGTTTCTCCCACCACGCACCCCCTTGGCCAAGGCCCATCTTCAACCCTCCATCCTAGTCTCTCCCAACTTTTCTCCCCACCCTCACCCCCATGGCCAAGGCACCATCTTAATTAACCCTCATCCGCCCTAGTCTCTCCAAGACGTTTCTCCCCACCCCCCCGCCGCCCCCCTTTGCCAAGGCACATATTCACACCCTCATCCTGGTCTCTCCCACTGTTTCTCCCACCTCGCACCGCCCTTGTCCAAGGCAACCACTTCACCCTCACCTGAGTCTTCTCTCCAACTGTTTTCTTCTCCCACCGCGCAACCCCCTTGCCAATTCAATCCAATATTCACCCTCATCCTGAGTCTCTCCCCCCTTGTTTCTCCCCACCCGCACCCCCCCTTGGCCAAGGCCACCCACTTTCCAACCCTCTACTGATTCTCTCCCACCCTGTTTGTCTCCCCACCAACCCGCACCCCCTTGGTCCGAGGCATACACATTCACCCTCCATCCTGAGTCTCTCTCTTCTCCCACCTGTTTCTCCCCACCTCGAGCCCCCTTGGCCAGGCAACCATTCACCCCCCTCATCCTGAGTCCTCTCCCAACTGTTTTTCTCCCCACCCCCGCACCCCCTTGGGCCAAGGCACCATATTCCATCCTCTCCTGAGTCTCTCCCAACTGTTTCTCCCCACCCGCACCCCCTTGGCCAAGGCACCATATTCACCCTCATCCTGAGTCTCTCCCAACTGTTTCTCCCCACCCGCACCCCCTTGGCCAAGGCACCATATTCACCCTCATCCTGAGTCTCTCCCAACTGTTTCTCCCCACCCGCACCCCCTTGGCCAAGGCACCATATTCACCCTCATACTGATTACTCTCCAACTTTTCGCCGCCCACCCGCTCACCCCCTTGGCCAAGGCACCATATTCAACCTCAATACTGAGTCTCTTCCCAAACTGTTTCTCCCCAACACCCGACCGCACCCCCTTGGCCAAGGCAAACCACATTCAATCACCCTCATCCTGAGCCTCTCCCAACTGTTTTCTCCTCCACCCGCCCCCCCTTGGCAAAGGCACCATAATCGCCCTCATCCTGAGTCTCTTCCTCCCAACTGTTTCTTTCTCCCCACGCCGCACCCCCTTGGCCGAAGGCACCATCTCAACCCTCATCCTGAGTCTCTCCCAACTGTTGTCTCCCCACCCACACCCCCATGCCAAGGCAACCATATTCACCCTCATACTGAGTCTCTCCCACTGGTTTCTCTCTCCCCACCCACCCTCCCGCACCCCCTTGGCCAAGGCACCATATTCACCCCGATCCTTAGTCTCCTCTCCCAATGTTTCTCCCCAACCCGCCCCCCCTGGCCCAGGCAAAACCACATTCAAATTCACCCTCATCCTGAGTCCCTCTCCCAACTGTTTCTTCTTCTTATTCTCCCCACCCGCACCCCCTTTGGCCAAGGCACCATGTCACACCCATACTGAGGTCTCTCCCAACTGTTTCTCGCCCACCTCCACCCCCTGGCCAAGGCAACCATATTCACCCTCATACTGAGATCCTCTTCTCTCCCACTGTTTCTTTCTCCCCACCGCCCCCCTTGGCCAAGGCATATCCACATTCACCTCATCCTGATTCTCTTCTCTCCCCACTGTTTTCTCTCCCCACCCACCCCTCACCCCCTTGTCCAAGGCACCATATTCACCACCCCATCCTGAGTCCTCCCAACTGTTTTCTCCCCCCCCCGCACCCCCCTTTGGCCAAGGCAAAACCATATTCCCCACCCTCATCCTGAGTCTCTCCCAACGGTTTCTCCCCACCACGCACCCCCTTGGACAGGCAAAACCATCTTCACCCTCATACTCCTGAGTCTCTTCTCCCACTGTTTCTCCCCCACCCACCCCCCCTTGGCCACGGCACCATATTCCCCTTATCCTGAGTCTCTCCCCAACTGTTTTCCTCCCACCACCCGCACCCCCTTGGCCAGGCACCATATTCACCCTCTCCTGAGTACCTCCCACTGTTTTCTTTCTTCTCCCCACCCCACCCCCCTTGGCCTAAGCACCATATTCACCCTCATCCTGAGTCTCTCCAACTGTTTTCTCCCCACCCCCCCGCAACCCCCTTGGCCAAGGCACCATATTCACCCTCATATACTGGTCTTCCCAACTGTTTCTTCCCCCACCCGCCCCCCCTTGGCCAAGCGCAACCAATTCACCCCTCTCCTGATTCTCCTCCCAACCTGTTTCCCCCACGCCGCACCCCCTTGGCCATTCACAACCCTATTCACCCTCAATCCTGATCCCTCCCAATTGTTTCTTCTCCCCACCACGCACCCCCTGGCCAAGGCACCATATTCACCCTCATACGATTCTCTCCAACTGTTTCTCCCCCCCCGCACCCCTTGGCCAAGGCAACCATTTCCCCTCTCCTGGCTCTCCCAACTGTTTCTCCCCCACCCGCACCCCCTTGGCAAGGCAACCATATTCACCCTCATACTGAGTCTCTCCCAACTGTTTTTCCCCCCACCCCCACCCCGCACCCCCTTGGCCAAGGCAACATATTCATCAACACACCCTCATCCTAGCTCTCTCCACTGTTTTCTCCCCACCCGCTAACCCCCTTGGCCAATGCAACCATTCACCCTCATCCTGATCTCTCCCCTGTTTCTCCCCATTCTTCTCCCCCCCGCACCCCCTTGACCAATGCACCACATTCACCCTCATCCTGAGTCTCTCCCAACTGTTTCTCCCCACCCGCACCCCCTTGGCCAAGGCACCACATTCACCCTCATCCTGAGTTCTCTCCCACTGTTTTCTTCTTTCATCCCCACACCGCCCCCCCTGGCCAAGGCACCAATATTCACCCTCATCCTGAGTCCTCCCAACTGTTTCTCTCCCACCCCCGCAACCCCTTGGCCAAGGCACCAATTCCCCTCATCCTGAGTCTCTGTCTCTCCCACTGTTTCTCCCCAACGGCCCCGCACCCCCTTGGCCAAGGCACCATAATTCACCCCATCGATCTCTTTCTCCCCAAACTGTTTCTTCTCCCCACCCTCACACCCCATGGCCAAAGGCAAAACCATCTTAACCCTCATCCCTGATTCTCTCCCCAACTGTTTTCTTCTCCCCACACCGCCCCCCTTGGCCAAGGCACCATATTCACCCTCATCCTGAGTCTCTCCCAACTGTTTCTCCCCACCCGCACCCCCTTGGCCAAGGCAACCACATTCACCCTCATCCTGAGTCCTCTTCTCCCAACGTTTCTCCCCCACCCGCACCCCCTTAGGCAAGGCAACCCATATCACCCTCATCGATCTCTCCCAACTTTTTTCTCCCCACACCCCGCACCCCCTTGGCCAGGACAGCCATATTCAACCCTCATCCTGAGTTCTCTCCCAACTGTTTTTCTCCCCCACCGCGCACCCCCCTTGGCCAAGGCACCATATTCACCCTCATACTGATCTCTCCCACTGTTTTCTCCCACGCAAACCCCCTTGGCCAGGCAACCATATTCACCCTTATCTGAGTCTCTCCCAACGTTTCTCCCCACCCCCCCACCCGCACCCCCTTGGCCAAGGCAACCATATTCCCCCTCATTCCTGATCTCTCCCAACTTTTCTCCCCCACCCGCCACCCCCTTGGCCAAGGCACCATATTCACCCTCATCCTGAGTCTCTCCCAACTGTTTCTCCCCACCCGCACCCCCTTGGCCAAGGCACCATATTCACCCTCATCCTGAGTCTCTCCCACTGTTTCTTCTCCCCACCTTCTCTTCTCCCACCCGCACCCTTGGCAAGGCAACCATATTTCACCCTCATACGAGTCTCTCCCCACTGTTTCTTTTCTGTTCCCCCACCCGCACCCCCCTTGTCCAAGGCAACCATATTCCCCCTCATCTGAGTCTCTCCCAACTGTTTTCTCCCTTCTCCCCCCCCTCACCCCCTGGCCAAGGCCCATATTTAACCTCATCCTGAGTACTCTCCCTGTTTCTCACCACACGCACCCCCCCCCTTGGCCAAGGCACCATATTCACCCTCATCCTGAGTCTCTCCCAACTGTTTCTCCCCACCCGCACCCCCTTGGCCACGGCACCATATTCACCCTCATCCTGAGTCTCTCCCAACTGTTTCTCCCCACCCGCACCCCCTGGCCAAGGTACCATATTCCCCTCAATCTGCATTCTCATCCCACTAGTTTCTTCTTTCTTCTTTCCCCACATACCTACCGCCACCCACTCATCCCTTGGCCAGGCACCGATTCACACCTAATCCTGAGTCTCTCTCAACTGTTTATCCCCCCCACCCCCACCCCCAGGGGGGAGTCTCTCCAACCTGTTTTCTCCTCTTCTTTCTTCTCCACACCCACACCCCCTTGGCCAAAGCACCATCTTAACTCCGCATCCCTTAGTCTCCTCCCAACTGTTTCTCCCCCCCCGCACCCCCTTGGCCAAGGCACCATATTCACCCTCATCCTGAGTCTCTCCCAACTGTTTCTCCCCCCCCGACCCCCCCTTGGCCGTCAACACACGTCACACCCTCACTCCTGAGTCTCTCCCACCTGTTTCTCCCCACCCGCACCCCCTTGGCCAAGGCACCATATTCACCCTCATCCTGAGTCCTCTCCCAACTGTTTCTTCTCCCGCACGCGCTCACCCCCTTGGCCAGGCACCATATTCATCACCCTCATCTGAGTCTCTCCCAATCTCTCTCCCAACTGTTTCTCCCCACCCGCACCCCCTTGCCAAAGGCAACCATATTCACCCTCATACTGATCTCTCTCCCAACTGTTTTCTCCCCACCCGCACCCCCTTGCCAAGGCACCATATTTCACCCTCATACTGAGTCCTCTCGCTCCCACTGTTTTTCTCCCCACCCCACGCACACCCCTGGCCAATGCACCATATTCACCCTCAACTGAGTCTCTCCCACTGTTTTTTTCCCCCCCGCACCCCCTTGGCCCAGGGCACCATATTCACCCCATCCTGAGTGCTCGCCCAACTGTTCGTCCCCACCCCCAGCCGCAACCCCTTGGCCAAGGCCCATATTCACCCTCATACTGAGTCTCTTCCTCTTCCTCTCCAACTGTTTCTCCCCACCTGATCATCTCACCCCCTTGGCCAGGCACCATATTACCCTCATCCTGAGATCTCTCGCAACTTGTTTCTCCCAACCCCCGCAACCGCCCCCTTTTTGGCCATGGCACGCACATTCACCCCATCCTGAGTCTCTCCCAACGTTTCTCCCCACCCGCACCCCCCGTTGGCCAGGGGAACATGAAAACCTCATCCTGAGGCCCTTCGCCAACTGATTCCTCCCCACCGCCACCCGCTTGGCCAGGGCACCCATGAAAACCCTCATCCTAGTCTCTTCTCCCAACTGTTTCTTCTCCCCCCGCACCACCCTTGGCCAGGAGACCACATTAAAACCCTCATCCTGAGTCTCTTCTCTCAGTCTCTCCCAACTGTTTCTCCCCACCCGCACCCCCTTGGCCAGGGACACATGAAAACCCTCATCCTGGAAAGGGGTCCTCCCAACTGGTTCTCTCCCCATCCCTACCTACCCGCCACCCCCCTTGGCCAAGGTCCACAATACTCACCTTCGCCTGATCCTCCTAACAACCGTTTTGATCCTGCCCTGGGGGGAGGCCACCCCTGGCAGTACAGCCATACGCAGAGGCTGTGGATGCGTTCTGAGCAGTACAGCCATAAGCAGAGGCTGTGGATGCGTTCTGAGCAGCCACCACGGATGCCAGGTCAATATCCAGAACTTGCAAAACTTGGTTAAGCAAGCGACGTCGCAAAGTGTCCAGATGGGCCCTAGTCTCTGTGGTGACCTACAGCAGTGGTGAGCAAATTTGGTTGATAAATTTGGCTGTGTAGAATTGGTTGAGCAAACTTGGTTAAGGAAGCGACGCCGTGAAGTGTCCAGATGGGCCCTAGTCTCTGTGATGACCTGCAGCAGTGGGTTCAAGAAGACACAATTCAGCAACCACGGATGCCAGGTCAATAACCCAGACAGTCAAACCTTGGTTTGAGGAAGCGACCTTGAGACCAGAAATGTCCAGATGGGTCCTAGTCTCTGTAGTGACCTGCAGCATGTGGTTCAGAAACACAATTCAAGCCACCACGGATTGTCAGGAGGTCAATACCCAGCACTAGCAAATCTTGGGTTTACTACTAATAGACTATCCTAATTAATAATAGCTAATAACTCACCCACCAATCTCCACCCATTTCTTTTACGACACTATTATTTACTTCTCCTTAAACAAACAATATTCTTGCACTTTCCCAATCACATATATCCCTCTCATTCATCTTCTCCCCTATTTTCATACACCACTCTTCACTATTTTCCCCCTTCT
>JACBWV010000204.1:0-55621 GCA_013435795.1 Chlamydomonas sp. ICE-L
ACATCTCACCCACCACCTTGGTAGGAGTCGTCACCTCCCTAGCTAAAGCTTCCCAGTCGCATGGGGGACCGACACCTCAACACCCTGCCATCCCACCACACCACACCACACCACGCCACGACCACACCACACCACCACCACACTACAACCACCTACACGCACACCACACCACACCACGCCACCCCACACCACACTACACAACACAACCAACACCACAAACCCCCCACACCACAAACAACCACACCCCAACCACCACCTAGGTATAGGCGCCACCTCCCTAGCTTCCCTGGCCTGGGGGAGGGCGACTACCCTCTAAGCCCCACAGCTTCTGAGGAGTCCTACGAGTGGGGCAGCAAAGAGGCGGATGTGGCTGTACAACAGTTGCAATCTATGGGTGCCAAGGTAAATAGCGGTACTATGTTTTGATGTGTGTGTGCACATTATGCAGTGCTCTCCAGTGCTGTGCAGTGTTGCTTTGTTGTGTGCAAGTTGGGCAGCCAAGAGGCGGATGCGGCGGTTCAGCAGTTGCAATCTATGGGCGCCAAGGTAGTTTGGATTTTATTAATCTATTTAGTTAGTTAGTTAGTTAGTTAGTCAGTTAGTTAGTCAGTTAGTTAGTTAGTGATTTAGTTAGTTAGTTAGTTTATTAGTTAGTTAGTTAGTTAGTTAGTTAGTTAGTTTGTTAGTTAGTTTTTATTTATTGGGAGCCTCACCTTGGAGCTCTGAGGATGCCTAACTAGTGGGTCCCAAAGAGGCGGTGCGCGGTACAACAAACGCAGTTCAAATCTATGGGGTTCCAAGGTAAGTACTTTCTATGTGTTGATGCTTTGGTGCGCATTATTCAGTGCTATGCACACATTTTGTATGCATTATTTTGCATTATTTATGTTTTTATGCATTATTTCGCATTATTTATGTTTTTATGCATTATTTCGCATTATTTATGTTTTTATGCATTATTTCGCATTATTTATGTTTTTATGCATTATTTCGCATTAATTTATGTTTTTTTTATGGCATTAAATTTCGCATTATTTATGTGCTTTAAATGCATTTTTCGCGTTAGTTACTATCGTTATGCATTATTTCACATTATTTATGTGCTTTATGTATTATTTCACATTATTTATGTGCTTTATGCATTATTTCGCATTATTTATATGCGTTATGCATTATTTCACATTATTTATGTGCTTTATGTATGTACAGTGCTTTTTCTTTTAAAGCCCTTCCTATACGGTTGGGCAAGTCCCTTTAGCCTATTTGGCCTACTCCTGGCTTGTAACATACATACATATATATTATTTCTATATATTATTTCTTTTGCATTATTCTGTACATTACTTGTGTGCATTATCCATATGCATTACTGATGTACATAATGTGTATACATTATTCATGTGCTTTATTTATGTGCAATATTTATTTTGATTATTCATGTGCATTATTCATGTGCAGTATTCATGTTCATTATTCATGTGCATTATTCATGTGCTTTATTTATGTGCAATATTTATTTTGATTATTCATGTGCATTATGTATGTGCATTATTTATATCTCTATATATTACTGATGTACATAATGTGTATACATTATTCGTGTGCATTATTTATGTGCAATATTTATTTTGATTATTCATGTGCATTGTTCATGTGCATTATTGATATACATTATTCATGTGCATTATTGTTTCGCATTATTTATATGCATTATTCATGTGCATTATTCATGTGCATTATTCATGTGCATTATTTGTTCGCATTATTCATGTGCATTATTCATGTGCATTATTTGTTCGCATTATTCATGTGCATCATTGATATACATTATTCATGTGCATTATTTAAATGCAATATTTGTGTGCATTATTTATGTGCATTTTTTATATACATTATTTAAATGCAATATTTGTGTGCATTATTTATGTGCATTCTTTGTCATACATATTAATGCAATATTGTGTCATTATTGTGTGCTTATTTAGATAATTATTTTAAATGCAATATTTGTGTGCATTATTTATGTGCATTTTTATATACATTATTTAAATGCAATATCTGTGTGCATTATTTATGTGCATTCTTTGTATACATTATTTAAATGCAATATTTATGTGCATTATTTATATACATTATTTAAATGCATTATTTATATGCATTCTTTGTATACATTATTTAAATGCAATATTTGTGTGCATTATTTATGTGCATTCTTTGTATACACTATTTAAATGCAATATTTGTGTGCATTATTTATGTGCATTCTTTGTATACATTATTTAAATGCAATATTTGTGTGCATTATTTATGTGCATTATTTATATACATTATTTAAATGCAATATCTGTGTGCATTATTTATGTGCATTCTTTTTATACATTATTTAAATGCAATATTTGTGTGCATTATTTATGTGCATTCTTTGTATACATTATTTAAATGCAATATTTGTGTGCATTATTCTTGTGAATTATTAATGTGCATTATATATATACATTATTTATAGACACCCCTGCTCACCCAACCCCACCCCACCTCTCCACCCAACCACCACCCAACCACCACACACACACACACACCATCCTCCCTCCCACCCCACCCCACCCCACCCACCCACCACCCACCTCCCCACCCACACCGCCCTACACCACCCACCCACCACCAACCCACCACCCCTACACCACACCCACCTACACTCACCCACCCACACCACCCTACACCACCCACCACATAGGTGAACCCATCAGTAAAAGACAAGCTGGACGTGGGTGTGCGGGCCTGGTCATGAAGATGTCAGACTCTCTACACCTGCCACCCTCACCCTCCCACCCTCCCCCCCCACACCCACCCCACCCACCTCCAACCCCCCACCCAACACCCCCTCCACCCCCACACATACGCCACTCACCACCCAGGTGTATCCATCGGCCAAGAAGGAAAAGCTGGACTGGGGTGTGCTGGCTGATTACGACGAGTCAACAAACCCTTTAAACCCCTGGCCACCATCAATCTCACCCACACCCACACCCACACCCACACCCACACCCACACCCACACCCACACCTACACTCACCCACCCACACCACCCACCACCCAGGTTGTACCCATCAGCAAGAAGGAAAACTTAGACTGGGGTGGTGCCTGGCTGGGTTTATATGAGGTTAGACTCTCTACAACTGGCCACCATCTCCCACCCCCCCCCCCCCCACCCCACACACCACACACCCACCCTCCAACCCACCACCGAACACCCCCTCCAACCCCTCACCCCCCCCCCACCACACCACCACCACCACAAGCCCACCGACCCCCTCCACCAACCACCTACCCCCCCCCCTCCCCCCCCCCCACACACACACACATGCACACACACCACCCTTCCACCCACCACCTAACTCCCCTCCACCACCCACCCACCCAACCCACCCACCACCTATTTTTCCCATCGTTTAATAATTAAATCTTTACTTGTTTGCCTTGCTGGTTATAATATTTCCAATACACCCTCTAAACCACTCTCTACACCTGCCACCATACCCTCCCCCCCCCCACACCCACACGCACTACTCCCCCACCCACAACCACACCCACACCCACACTCACTTACTCCACCCCACACCCCCACCACCACTCACTACTTCACCCACACCCACGACCATCACACCCACACAGCACTCTCACCCCACACCCACACACCACACGTCACTACTCACCCACACCACACCCACACCACCACTACTCACTACTCACTCCACACCCACACTCACTAAACTCACACACTCCACCCCCACCACTCTCAACCCACACCCCACCCACACTCACTACTACTCACCCCCCCACACCCAACACACACGCAACACACACACACATCACTACTCACCCACCCCCTCACTCCACACCCCTACTCACCCACACCCCCCACAGCTCCCACAACACACTACTCACCCCACCCACACCCACACTACCTCCTCACCCACACCCCACAGCCCCACCCCACCCACACCCACCCCCACACCCCCACCGCCACCCCACACTCCTCCTCTCCACCCACACGCCACCCCCACATTCACTCCTTCACCCACCCCCACACCCCCCATTCCTCCTCACCCACACCCCCACCCCCACCACTACTCCCCCCCACTCGCCCCCACCCTCGGGAGAAGGACCCACACCCCCCCCCCCCCGCACACTCACCGGCCACCACCCACACACCATCACCCACCTTCACTACTCACCCACACCCACATCCCACACGCACTCTCACCGATTCTCACCCACACCCACACCCAGCAAAACGCGCTACTCACCCACACCCACAACCTCACACGTCGCACTCCGTCAACCCACACCCACACCCACACGCACTACTCACCCACACCCACACCCACACGCACTACTCACCCACACCCCACATCCCACACCCCTACTCACCCACACACCCACACCCCCACATGCAATACTCACCCCACACCCACACCCACACGCACTACTCACCCACACCCACACCCACACGCACTACTCACCCCACACCCACACCCACACCCACACGCACTACTCACCCACACCCACACCCACATGCACTACTCACCCACACCCACACCCACACGCACTACTCACCCACACCCACACCCACCTCCCTACTCACCCCACCCCACCCACACGCACTACTCCCCCCACCCCCACCCACACGCACTTACTCACCCCACACCCACACCCACCCTCACACTCACCCACACGCCCCCACCCCCCTCACTACTCCCATGCTCACCCACAATCCGCACACCCACACGCCCTACTCACCACTACCCACCCCCACCCCCCAACCCCCCACGACCCCCACCCCCCGCACCCAGGTGTACCCCTCCTTCAATAGGAAAAGTTAGACTGGGGTGAGCTTTGGCTGGTTATGAAGAGTCAAACCCCTCTACAACACCTGGCCACCAGCCACCCCCCCCCCCCCACACACAAACACACACGCACTACTCACCACACCCACACCCACACCCACCACCCAGGTGTACCCGCCGGGCAAGAAGGAAAAGTTAGACTGGGGTGTGCTGGCTGGTTATGAAGAGGTCAAACACTCTTCACCTGGCCACCATCAATCCCACCCACCCAAACTATGCACAACACACACACCATCCTCCCTCCCACACCACACCCCCTACACCACCACCCCTACACCACCAACAAACCCACCTCCCCCTCCCTACACACACGGTCATCCTTTCTCCCACACCCCACTCCCTACATTCACCCACCAACCCCCTCCCCCCACCCCCCCACACACACCCCATCCTCGGCCTCCCCACTCCCCCCTCCCCTACACCACCCCCCACCCACCACCAACCACCCACCCACACCCACCCACCACCCCCCCATACACCACCCTCCCCCATCCTCCCACCCCCTCCGCCCCCCCCACCCCAGCCACCACACAACCCTACAACCATCCTCCCTCCCACAACCACACACCCCACACCTACCACCCCGTGTAACCCATTATGCCAAGGGAAAAGCTGGACTGGGGTGTGCTGGCTGGTTATGAAGAGGTCAAACCCTTTACCCCTGGCCACCATCAATCTCACCCACCACCCACACCCACTCCCATACACCACCCACCAACCCACCCATCCACCACAACCAACACCATCCTCCCCCACCCCACCCCCACCCCAACCCCCAACCCACCACCCCACTCACCCACCCACCACCCACGCACCCACCCCACGCCCCCTCACTCACCCACCCCACACCCCACCACACACACACAGGCCATCCTCTCCACCCCAACCCCCACCCCACCCACCACCCCTCACCCACCCCCACCACCCACCACCCACCCCACCCCACCCCCCACCCACTCCCCACCCCACCCACCCCACCCACACCACTCACCCCCACCCACTCCCCCCACCCCCCCCCCCTCACCTCCCCCACCCCACCCCCGCCCCATCCCCTCGCCCCCCCACCCCCCCCACCTCACCCCCCCCCCGCCACACCACACCACCCACTCACCCACCCCCCACCCACTCCCCCACCCCCGGCCCCCCCCCCCCACCCCCCACCCCACTCCCCCACCCACCCCCCCCTCACACCCCCCCCCCCACCCACCCCCCATCCCCACCCCCCACCCCCACCCACCACCCTCTCAGACCCACCCCACCCCCACCCAGCTCCACCCTACCCACCGCACCACCCACCCACCCCCCACCCACCCCCCACCCACTCCACCCACCCACCACCCCCCTCACACCACCCACCACCCCGGTTATAATCCTCGGGCAAGAAATAAAAACTGTACTGGGGTGTGCTGGCTGGTTATAAGAGTCAACCTTATACACCCTGACCACCATCCCCCCCCCCCCCCCCACGCACTTTACCCACCATCCACCTCCACCCCCCCCCCCCCCCCACCCCATCCCCCCCCCCCGTCCCCACGCCCCCCCCCTCGCCCCCCCCCCCCCCACACACACACCACAACACGCACCCCCAACATCACACCCACCTCAACCTCCATCCACAACACTACCACACTACCACCCACCACCCAATCCCCCCACACCACACCCCCCCGCCCCTACACATCCCTCCAACCCCCATCCCCTTCCCCCCCCACCAACCACCACCCGCCACCCACCACACCCTCCTCCATCCTCCCATCCCACACCATCCTCCCTCCCACACCATCCTCCCTCCCACACCATCCTCCCTCCCACACCACAACCCCTACACCACCCACCCAGGTGTAACCGTCCGGCAAGAAAGAAAAACTGGACTGGGGTGTGCTGGCTGGTTATGAAGAGGGCAAACACTCTACACCTGGCCACCATCACCCTCCCCCCACACCCACCCACCCACCCACCCATACACACACACACACCACCACCCACCACCAACCCACCTACACCACCCACCCACCCACCACCCAGGTGTACCCATCGGGCAAGAAAGAAAACTGGACTGGGGTGTGCTGGCTGGTTATGAAGAGGGCAAACACTCTACACCTGGCCACCATCACCCTCCCCCCACACCCACCCACCCACCCATACACACACACACACCACCACCCACCACCAACCCACCTACACCACCCACCCACCCACCACCCAGGTGTACCCATCGGGCAAGAAAGAAAAACTGGACTGGGGTGTGCTGGCTGGTTATGAAGAGGTCAGGCTCTCTACACCTGGCCACCATCACCCCTCCCCCCCCCACCCACACCATATACACCCACACCCACACCCACCCACCACCAACCCACCACACACCCCACACCCACCACACCCACCACCCAGGTGTACCAGTCGGGCAAGAAGGAAAAGCAGGACTGGGGTTTACTGGCTGGTTATGAAGAGGTCAGGCTCTCTACACCTAGCCACCATCACCCCCCCCCACCCACCCACACCCACCACCACACACACACCATCCTCCCTCCCACACCACACCCCCTACACCACCCCCCCACCTCCCCGCCTACACCCCCCACCCACCCACCACCCAGGTTACCCCTCGGGCAAGAAGGAAAAGCTGGACTGGGGTGTGCTGGCTGGTTATGAAGAGGTCAAACACTCTACACCTGGCCACCATCACCCTCTCCACACACACACTTACCCCCCCCCCAACCCCCCTCCCCCCCTCCCCCCCCCACACACACACCACCCAGGTGTACCCGTCGGGCAAGAAGGAAAAGCTGGACTGGGTGTGCTGGCTGGTTATGAAGAGGACAGACTCTCTTCACCTGACCACCATCACCCTCCCCCCACACCCACCCTCCCCCCACCACCAACACACCTCCCCCCCCCCCCCCCCCCCCCCCCCCCCCCCCCCACACACACACACCACCCAGGTGTACCCGTCGGGCAAGGAGGAAAAGCTGGACTGGGGTGTGCTGGCTGGTTATGAAGAGGTCAAACACTCTACACCTGGCCACCATCACCCTCTCCACACACACACTTACCCCCCCACCAACCCTCCTCCCCCCCTCCCCCCCCCCCCCCCACACACACCACCCAGGTGTACCCGTCGGGCAAGAAGGAAAAGCTGGACTGCGTGTGCTGGCTGGTTATGAAGAGGTCAAACACTCTACACCTGGCCACCATCACCCTCTCCACACCCACACTTACCCCCCCACCTCCCCCCCTCCCCCCCCCCCCACACACACACCACCCAGGTGTACCCGTCGGGCAAGAAGGAAAAGCTGGACTGGGGTGTGCTGGCTGGTTATGATGAGGTCAAACGGTCTCTAGAGGATTGCTTGCTCTACCCCCTGATGCACCCTGAAATATTTAACAAGCTGGCACAGGGTACCCGTGAAGAGTACCAGAGCAACCGACCGAGGGCTGTCCTGTTTGAGGGCCCCCCAGGAACAGGTCTGTGTGTGTGGGGTGGGTGGGGGGGGTACATGGGAGTGGATGGGAGATCTGGGTGTGGATGGGCTGGCCGGTTATGAAGAGGTCAAACGCTCTCTAGAGGATTGCTTGCTCTACCCACTGATGCTCCCTGGAACGACCGAGGGCTTTCCTGTTAGAGGGACCCCCCTGGAACAGGTAAGAGGGGTGGGGGTGGGGTGGGGGTGGGGTGGGGGTGGGGGTGGGGGTGGGGGGGGGGGAGGGGGGTATGTGGGTGGGTGTGTGGTGGAGGGGGTACATGGGTGTGGGGGGGGGGGCGAGGGGGTACATGGTGTGGATGGGCTGGCCGTTTATGAAGAGGTCAAACGCTCTCCACAGGATTGCTTGCTCTATCCACTGATGCACCCTGAGATCTTTAACAAGCTGGCTCAGGGGACCAGGGAAGAGTACCAGAGCAACCGACCGAGGGCTGTCCTGTTTGAGGGCCCCCCAGGAACAGGTCCGTGTGTGGGGTGGGGGGGTGGGGGGGGTACATGGGAGTGGATGGGAGATCTGGGTGTGGATGGGCTGGCTGGTTATGAAGAGGTCAAACGCTCTCCACAGGATTGCTTGCTCTACCCACTGATGCTCCCTGGAACGACCGAGGGCTTTCCTGTTTGGGGGACCCCCCTGGAACAGGTAAGAGGGGTGGGAGGGGGGGTGGGGGGGGGGGGGAGGGGGGTATGTGGGTGTTTGTGTGGTGGAGGGGGTACATGGGTGTGGAGGGGGTGTTGGGGGGTACATGGTGTGGATGGGAGATAGTGATTAGAGTGGTTCCCCCCTACTGCGCCCCCTACCACCTACCACCTACATATACCACCTACCACCTACCACCTACCACCTACTTATACCACCTACCACCTACCACCTACCACGTACCACCTACCACCTACTAATACCACCTACCACCTACCACCTACCACCTACTTATACCACCTACAACTGTACCTTGAGATATTTAACAAGTTGCACAGGGTACATGGGAAGAGTACCAGAGCAACCGACCGAGGGCAGTCCTGTTTGAGGGACCCCCTGGAACAGGTAGGAGGGTTTTTTCTTTTTTTTACAGGTCAGGAACAGGTAGGTTTTTTCTTTTCTTTTTTACAGGTCAGGAACAGGTAGGTTTTTTCTTTTTTTGTTTAACAGGTCAGGAACAGGTAGGAGGTTTTTTTCTTGTTGTAGAAAATGTAAACAAAATGTTTTTGGGACAGGTACAAAATAGTTGTGGAACATGTCAAAACAATTTGGGGAACATGTAAAAAATGTTTTTTGGGACAGGTAAGAACTTTTTAATTTTCTTTTACGCAGGTAAGAGCTTTTCTTTTTGTGGAACATGTCAAACATGTTCGATGTTTTTTGGGTTTGGGTTTGGGTTTGGGTTTGCGTAAGACCTTTTTTTTTTAAGCAGGTAAGACTTTTTTGTTTTCTTTGGAACAGGTAAGAGCTTGTTGTTTTTAAGCAGGTAATAGTTTTTTTTTTTTTAAATCATTTTTTTTTTTTTTTTAAATCAATTTACCAGAGCAACTGGCCGAGGGCTGTCCTGTTTGAGGGACCCCCTGGAACAGGGAGGAGGTTTGTTTTTTAAGCGGGTAATAGTTTTTTTTTTTTTTACCAGAGCAACCGACTAATGGCTGTCCTGTTGAAGGAACCCCCTGGAACAGGTAAGAGGGGGGGTTCTTTTTTTGAACAGGGGAGTTTTATTTGTTTAAAGCTGGTAAGTTTTTGTTTTTTAACCAGAGCAACCGACTGAGGGCTGTCCTGTTTGAGGGACCCTCTGGAACAGGTGAGAGGGTGGGGTTCTTTTTTTTGAACAGGGGAGTTTTTTTTGTGTTAGTAAAGCAGGTAAAAGCTTTTTGTGTGGAACATGTAATTGCTTTTTTTGTTTCATAGCAGGTAAGTTGATTTTTGTACCAACTAGAATAACCGACCACTGGCTGTCCTGTTTGAGGGTACACCTGTAACAGGTAAGAGGGTGTTATTGTTTCTTGTTGGATAGGTAAGAGGGTCTTTTTGTTTTGTGTGGGACAGGTAATAGGTTTTTTATGCATGTGCAGAAGTCCCCCTTGACTCCAGAAGCCCGGTTTGATTTAAGCAGGTAAGAGGGTTGTTTTGTTTTTTGTGGAATAGGTAAGAGGGTCTTTTTGTTTTTTGTGGAACAGGTAATAGGTTTTTTATGCATGTGCAGAAGTCCCCCTTGACTCCAGAAGCCAGGTTTGCTTTAAGCAGGTAAGAGCAGGTACTGCGGTACGGCAGCTTTTTTCTTGCCCCCCCCTCGGGTAAGAGTGTGTTTTTGTTTTTTTGTGGAGCGTGGTTTTTGGAACGTAGTTTTTCGGAGCGTTTTTTTTCTTCTGTGGAACAGGTGAGAGTTATTTTTTGCATGGTGCATTTAAGTCCCCCTTGAGTCCGCATGCCATGGCAGTTTAAAAAACAAGCGCTTGTGAACTGAAAGGTGTGTGTGTGGGGTGTGGGGGTGGGGGGGTGTGTGGGGTGGGGTGTGTGTGTGGGGTGGGGTGTGTGTGTGGGGTGGGGTGTGTGTGGGGTGGGGTGTGTGTGGGGTGTGTGTGTGTGGGGGTTGTGTGTGTGTGTGTGTGTGGGGGGGGGGGGGGGGGGGGGGAGGATGGTGTGTGGTGTGTGTGTGTGTGTTTGTGTGTGTGTGTGTGTTGGGGGGGGGGGGGGGGGGGGGGGGAGGGGGGGGGAGGATGGTGTGTGTGTGTGTGTGTGTGCGGGGGGGGGGGGGGGGGGGGGGGGGGGGGGGGGGGGGGGCTGCCTGTGCGTTGGGGCATACATGGGTATAGATGGGAGATAGTGATTAGAGTGTTAGGCCCCCCTTGACTCCACATTCCATGGTAGTTTAATAAACAAGCACTCGTGAGCAGAACCCCATCAAATCTTCAGTGTCTTTTTTTTCAGAAATCTAGTGGCCATTTTGGCGGGTGGTGATCAAAGCCTGTTTTGGAGATGGTGTGGTAGCACCATCTGTAGAGTACGAAGCGCTCGGCGCAAAGGGCCGCTACCTTTAAGGGGGGTCCGGGGGGCGTAGCCCCCTGGGATCATATTTTTTGGGGGGGGGGGGCTTAGAAAACATGCATTTTGCCCAAGGATGACATATGTTACACTGGTTTGTAACAACTTTGTCAAGCCTCTAATTGTACAGAGAAGTAACTACTGGTTCTAGTACTACAAGCTAGCCCCAACATTCCGGCCAACCTAAAACATAATTAAGTTATATTAACACGCATTCCTATTAAGTTATCATCAACACACATTCCCTGCGCATCATAAGAAAAGGGTCTATTCCATCATTTCACATCATGCAAAATATGATACTATCAATTGTGTTGTTAGCATTTGGGTGTGTGGGTGTTTGGGTGGGGGCGGGGGTGGGGGGTGGGGGGGGGGGTCTTCACACACATACACCCTCATCACACCTGAAATCGTAATGAATGGGCCCGGAATTTGTGCTACTTACGTTATTTGTCACATTTATAAATATAATATCACACATCACAACTTAAATGTTGAATCAGAAAAGAGTACCTCTCGTTCTGGCAGAATTTCAGGTGCTGTGATATGGTGGTTGACGGTTGAAGAGTGGTTGAAGATGAAATGCATTTCAAATTAGAATGACCGTTATACTCTGAGAATAGAATAATTATTATTTTTGAGAAATGAAAATTGAGCCTGAGTTGGAGGATAAAAACTCCAGTATGCAGTTGGTCCTAATTCCTTTAAATAATGGTAATACAATTCACAATTTACACAATTCACAATTCACAATTTACAATTCCCAATTCAAATAATGGTAACACAATTCACAATTTACACAATTTACAATTCACAATTTACAAAGAATAGCAATAATAATCGCACAGTTAAATTGTCATCCCAGATGAGATGATGAGTCAATTATATTGTAGAATTAAATGATCATTGTATCACAAGCTCATTGCCCCCGTGGGTAAAACGATATTATATTGTAGAATTAAATGATCATTGTATCACAAGCTCATTGCCCCCGTGGGTAAAACGATATTATATTGTAGAATTAAATGATCATTGTAGCCCAAGCTCATTGCCCCCGTGGGTAAAACGATTGTTTTGGGTTCAGTTCATCATAGCTTATCCTTTTTGAGCCCTTTCTATCACGGTTGGGCAAGTCCCTTTAGCCTATTGGGCCTACCCCTTGACTGTAACATACACACATCTCATGACAAGTCCTATGCATTGTCACTGTCCATTCGGACCAGTTTAGACCCACAAAAAAACAGTTGGTCACCCAGTCACCCCCCAAATAAGTCAGCCTGCCAGCCAAAAAGTAACCAACCAGCCTGCCAAAAAGTAACCAACCAGCCTGCCAAAAAGTAATCAACCAGCCTGCCAAAAAGTAACCAACCAGCCTGCCAAAAAGTAACCAACCAGCCTGCCAAAAAGTAACCAACCAGCCTGCCAAAAAGTAACCAACCAGCCTGCCAAACACCAGTCAGCCTACCAACAAGTCCTATGCAGCGTCATAAGAGACGCGAAAAGCTGGTAGAGAGTGTTGGCAACAGAATGACAAGTGGCAACGGACTGGAGCTGAATGAAGCCAGTTAGTTGTGAGACAGTTGGCTGACGTGTCAGGCTTTGTTTTTTTTTGACGGTCGGACGGACGCACAGATGGACTGCGGGGTGAATCTGGGGGGCTCACGCCCCCCAGGAGGGGGGGGCCCGCCAAAAATCACATACAAAAAACTTCACCTTCACTGGGCTTCGCCAGACATGTTGGTACATACATATGTTTTTGGCAGAGCCCCCCTTTCTGGGGGCAGGAGCCCCCAGGGTCACCCCGTTGTCCGTTTGTTTGTTTGAGCGACCGACGTGTGACCGAGATGAAGCCTGACACGTCAGCCAACAGTCTCGTAACTATCTGGCTTCGGTCCGTTCGATTCTGTTGCCAACATTCTCCACTAATTTTCCGCGTCGCTTGCGACGCTGCCTAGGACTTGTAATTTTCTTTTTTCTGAATGATGTATATAAGACCCTCTTGAAAAAAAGATAGCGCCTGGAGGGGCTTGGTGTTAAGGGGACCCTCCCGTTGTCCCATACGCTGCAGCTGGGGAAAGTCATTATGGCTGACATATCAGCCCTTCTAGACTACACAAGACTAGGCACATGTGGTGTACTGTAGGGCAATAGGGAAAATGTCATCCTCATCCTCATCCTCATCCTCATCCTCATCCTCATCCTCACCCTCATCATCATCACCATCACCATCACCATCACCATCACCATCACCATCACCACCAGCACCATCATCATCATCATCACCATCATCATCATCATCATCATCACCATCATCATCATCATCATCATCATCATCATCATCATCATCATCATCATCATCATCATCATCATCATACATACCCCGCCCTCCTCATGGACCAATCTAATATTACACCTGACCCCATTGTTCAAGAGCAAACCCGCATCGGCGCGTGTCATCGCCATATATATCGCCATTTAATAGAAATAGCACCTGAGCCCATTGCTCCGCCCGTGTAATCGCCATATAATAACAAGAAAACCTGACCCCATTGTTCAAGAGCAAAACCACATCCGCCTGTGTCATCGCCATATATATCGCCATTTAATAGAAATAGCACCTGGCCCCATTGCTCCGCCCGTGTAATCGCCATATAATATCGCCATATAGTAACAAGAAAAGCTGACCCCCATTGTTCCCCCCTTGTAACATCCATGCAATATCGCCATATAATAGGAATAACACTTGACCCCATTGTTCCGCCCGTGTCATCACCATATAATATCGCCATATAGTAACAAGAAAAGCTGACCCCATTGTTCCGCCCGTGTCATCGCCATATAATAAGCGCCATATAGTAACAAGAAAGCTGACCCCCATTGTGCCCCCCTTGTAACATCCATGCAATATCGCCATATAATAGGAATAACACTTGACCCCATTGTTCCGCCCGTGTCATCACCATATAATATCGCCATATAGTAACAAGAAAAGCTGACCCCCATTGTTCCGCCCGTGTCATCGCCATATAATATCGCCATATAGTAACAAGAAAAGCTGACCCCCATTGTTCCCCCCTTGTAACGGCCATGCATATCGCCATATAATAGGAATAACACTTGACCCCATTGTTCCGCCCGTGTCATCACCATATAATATCGCCATATAGTAACAAGAAAAGCTGACCCCCATTGTTCCCCCCTTGTAACGGCCATGCAATATCGCCATATAATAGGAATAACACTTGACCCCATTGTTCCGCCCGTGTCATCACCATATAATATCGCCATATAGTAACAAGAAAAGCTGACCCCCATTGTTCCGCCCGTGTAACGGCCATGCAATATCGCCATATAATAGGAATAACCTTGACCCCATTGTTCCGCCCAGGGTCATCGCCATATTATCGCCATTAGTTAACAGAAAGCTGACCCCACCATTATCCTCCCGTGTAACTGCCATGCAATAATCGCCATATATTGAAATAACCCCTTGACCCATTGTTTCCGCCGCCCGGTCATCGCCATATCATATCTCCCATTAGTAACAAGAAAATCTGACCCCCCATTATTCCCGCCCTGTGTAACGGCCATGCAATATGCCATATAATAGAATACCCTTGACCCATTGTTTCCGCCCGTTGTCATCGCCTATAAAATCGCCATCTAGTAACAAGAAAAGCTTGACCCCCATTTTTCCGCCCGTGTACGGCCATGCAATATCGCCATATAATAGGAATAACACTTGACCCCCATTGTTCCGCCCGTGTCATCGCCATATAATATCGCCATATTGTAACAAGAAAAGCTGACCCCCATTGTTCCCCCCTTGTAACGGCCATGCAATATCGCCATATAATAGGAATAACACTTGACCCCATTGTTCCGCCCGTGTCATCGCCATATAATATCGCCATATAGTAACAAGAAAAGCTGACCCCCATTGTTCCGCCCGTGTAACGGCCATGCAATATCGCCATATAATAGGAATAACACTTGACCCCATTGTTCCGCCCGTGTCATCGCCATATAATATCGCCATATAGTAACAAGAAAATCTGACCCCCATTTATTCCGCCCGTGTAACGGCCATGCAATATCGCCATATAATAGGAATAACACTTGACCCCATTGTTCCGCCCGTGTCATCACCATATAATATCGCCATATAGTAACAAGAAAATCTGACCCCCATTATTCCGCCCGTGTAACGGCCATGCAATATCGCCATATAATAGGAATAACACTTGACCCCATTGTTCCGCCCGTGTCATCGCCATATAATATCGCCATATAGTAACAAGAAAAGCTGACCCCCATTGTTCCGCCCGTGTAACGGCCATGCAATATCGCCATATAATAGGAATAACACTTGACCCCATTGTTCCGCCCGTGTCATCGCCATATAATATCGCCATATTGTAACAAGAAAAGCCGACCCCCATTGTTCCGCCCGTGTAACGGCCATGCAATATCGCCATATAATAGGAATAACACTTGACCCCATTGTTCCGCCCGTGTCATCGCCATATAATATCGCCATATAGTAACAAGAAAAGCTGACCCCCATTGTTCCGCCCGTGTAACGGCCATGCAATATCGCCATATAATAACAAGAACACCTGACCCCATTGTGCAGGCAAAACCACATCCTCCCATTTCATCGCCATATAATATCGCCATAAACAAATAATAACACCTGACCCCATTGCTCTGCCCAAGTCATCGCCATATAATACTAATAACACCTGACCCCATTGCTCCGCCCAAGTCATCGCCATATAATACTAATAACACCTGACCCCATTGCTCCGCCCAAGTCATCGCCATATAATACTAATAATACCTGACCCCACTGTTCCGCTCGGGCCATCGCCATATAATATCGCCACAAACAAATAATAACACCTGACCCCATTGCTCCGCCCAAGTCATCGCCATATAATACTAATAACACCTGACCCCATTGCTCCGCCCAAGTCATCGCCATATAATACTAATAACACCTGACCCCATTGCTCCGCCCAAGTCATCGCCATATAATAGTAATAACACCTGACCTCATTGTTCTGCTCGTGTAATCGCCATATAATAGTAATAACACCTGACCCCATTGTTCTGCTCGTGTAATCGCCATATAATAGTAATAACACCTGACCCCATCGTTCTGCTCGTGTAATCGCCATATAATAGTAATAACACCTGACCCAATCGTTCAAAAGCAAAACCACATCTGCCCGTGTCATCGCCATATAATAGTAATAACACCCGACCCCATTGCTACACTCTTATCATCGCCATATAATATCGCCATTTAATAGTAATAGCACCTGAGCCCATTGTGCAGGCAAAACCACATCCGCCTGTGTCATCACCATATATATCGCCATTTAATAGAAAGAGCACCTGAGCCCATTGTGCAGGCAAAACCACATCTGCCCGTTTCATCGCCATATATATCGCCATGTAATAGTAATAACACCTGACCCCATTGTTCTGCTCGTGCAATCGCCATAAAAAACAAGAACACCTGACCCCATCCTTCAAGAGCAAAACCACATCTGCCCGTGTCATCGCCATATAATATCGCCATATAATAGCAGTAGTAGCACCTGACCCCATGGTTCCGCCCGTGTAATCACCATATAATAACAACAACACCTGACCCCATTGTTACGCTCGTGTAATCGCCATATAATAACAACAACACCTGACCCCATTGTTACGCTCGTGTAATCGCCATATAATAACAACAACACCTGACCCCATTGTTCAGGCAAAACCACATCAGCCCGTGTCATCGCCAGCCAGGCAGCAGTACCAATGATTTATGTACCGCTGGAGGCGGTTCTGTCCAAGTGGTTTGGGGAGAGTGAGCATCTGATTGCCAAGGTAGGTAAATTGGTTGGTATAGTTTTGTTGGAGGTGTTTTGAGGTGGTTAGAGGTGGTTTGGGGAGAGTGAGCATCTGATTGCCAAGGTAGGTAAATTGGCTGGTATAGTTTGTTGGAGGTGGTTGGAGGTGGTTAGGGGTGGTTTGGGGAGAGTGAGCATCTGATTGCCAAGGTAGTTAAATTGGTTGGTATAGTTTGTTGGAGGTGGTTGGAGGTGGTTAGGGGTGGTTTGGGGAGAGTGAGCATCTGATTGCCAAGGTAGGTAAATTGGCTGGTATAGTTTGTTGGAGGTGGTTGGAGGTGGTTAGGGGTGGTTTGGGGAGAGTGAGCATCTGATTGCCAAGGTAGGTAAATTGGTTGGTATCGTTTGTTGGAGGTGGTTGGAGGTGGTTAGGGGTAGTTTGGGGAGAGTGAGCATCTGATTGCCAAGGTAGGTAAATTGGTTGGTATAGTTTGTTGGAGGTGGTTGGAGGTGGTTAGGGGTGGTTTGGGGAGAGTGAGCATCTGATTGCCAAGGTAGGTAAATTGGTTGGTATAGTTTGTTGGAGGTGGTTAGAGGTGGTTTGGGGAGAGTGAGCATCTGATTGCCAAGGTAGGTAAATTGGTTGGTATCGTTTGTTGGAGGTGGTTAGAGGTGGTTTGGGGAGAGTGAGCATCTGATTGCCAAGGTAGGTAAATTGGTTGGTATAGTTTGTTGGAGGTGGTTAGAGGTGGTTTGGGGAGAGTGAGCTTCTGATTGCCAAGGTAGGTAAATTGGTCGGTATAGTTTGTTGGAGGTGGTTAGAGGTGGTTAGAGGTTACAGGAAAGTCTATCAAGGTGGTTTGGGGAGAGTGCACCCACCTACCACCCTACCACACCACCTATTAATACCAACTACTAACTACCACCTACCACCTTTATTTATTACACCCTACCACCTACCACCTATTAATACCAACTACCAACTACCATTCTATCAACTAGCACCTACCACCTTTATTTATTACCACCTACCACCTACCACCTACCACCTACCACCTACCACCTATTAATACCAACTACCAACTACAATTCTATCATCTAGCACCTACCACCTTTATTTATTACCACCTACCACCTACCACCTACCACCTACCACCTACCACCTATTAATACCGACTACCAACTACAATTCTATCATCTAGCACCTACCACCTTTATTTATTACCACCTACCACCTACCACCTACTACCTATTAATACCACCTACCATCTACCACCCTACTAACTACCACCTACCACCTTTATTTATTACTACCTACCACCTACCACCTATTAATACCAACTACCAACTACCACCCTATCAACTAGCACCTACCACCTTTATTTATTACCACCTACCACCTGCCACCTTTTAATACCAACTACCAACTACCACCCTATCAACTACCACCTACCACCTACCACCTACCACCTATTAATACCACCTACCATCTACCACCCTATCAACTAGCACCTACCACCTTTATTTATTTCCACCTACCACCTACAACCTACTACCTATTGTTGTATACTACCTACCACCCTTTATTTGTTACCACCAACCAGGATATTACCTTTGTTTTGTGTAACACCTTCCACCTTTTTGTCTACAATCTATCACCCAACCACATGTTTCGCTTTAGCCCCCTCTGGAATCCCCAGGGTCCCGGGGCTGAAGCCCCAAGTTCCCCCCGTGTCTCTCTCCGCCGTCTGTCTGTCCGCTGTCCGTCTGTTGGACATGTCCAGTTTGAACAATTCCGACCACCTCCGCACCCACATTTTTTGCTCATAGTTGGAGAGCGCATGACTAGAGTTATCAGCATCGCAGCGGTCAAGAACCTTCGCAAAACGTGTTCAATGTTTGTAGCTCAATTCGGCTACTATTAGCTACTCTCTCCACTTCTTTCGAAACTCCCTGCCGGTGACTGCTAAAGCGATTTCCGTGTCGCTTACTCGCTTGCGACACGCTCTTAGAACTTGACTATAATACCTACCACCTACCACCTACCTCCTACCACCTACCACCTACCACCTACCACCCTTGTCAGGTGTTTCAAGCAGCCGGAACATTGGGAGGTGCCATCACCTTCATCGGCAAGTTAGACTCTTTATTTATTTATACCACCTGCCACCTACCACCTTAATTTATTACCACCTACCACCTACCCAGACCCAGCTCAGACCGACCTCCTTTATTTATTTATACCACCTACCACCTACCACCTACCCAGACCCAGCCCAGACCGACCACCTTCATGTATGCATACCACCTACCCAGACCCAGCCCAGACCGACCACCTTTACGAATTTATACCACCTACCACCTACCAGCTACCACCCTTGTCAGGTGTTTCAAGCGGCCGAAACATTGGGAGGTGCCATCATCTTCATCGACGAGTTAGATTCGCTAGGAGGCAGCCGTGATCGGGAGATGCATGAGGTCTCTCGCCGTATTCTGTCGGTATTACTAAGGGAGATGGAGGTGGGTATGCTGGCAATGGAGAGAGTGGGTATGTATGGTATGCAATGGAGTGAGTGCCAATGTTGCTGTTCATAGCTGAATGTAGCAGTAGCTGAATGTAGCAGTTTCTATGCATCTCCTAGGCTACAACCATGGTCGGGAGATGCATGAGGTCTCTCGCCGTATTCTGTCGGTGCTTCTCAGGGAGATGGAGGTGGGTGGTAGGGGGTGGAGGCTGGGGAGTGGGGGGCGGTATGGGGCTGTTGTGATAAGAGCCACGTACCCCCATGAAACCACCTTGAATCTACCCCTCCACATATACTGTAGCTGCTACCGAGGGAGATGGATGTTAGTAAGTATTCAATAGAGTTAGTGGGTATGTATGCAATTGAGTGAGTGCCAATGTTGCAGTTGAAAGCTTAATGTAGTAGTAGCCTAATGTAGAAGTAGCTGACTGCAGCAGTAGCTGAATGTAGCAGTTTATGGCATCTACTCGGCTAAAACCATGGTCGGGAGATGCATGAGGTCTCTTGTAGAATTCTGTCGGTGCTACTTAGGGAGATGTAGGTGGGCGGTGGGTGGTAGGGGGTGGGGGCTGGGGGCTGGGGAGTGGGGTCTGGTAGAGGGCTGTTGTGATAAGAGCCACGAACCCCCACGAACGCAACTTGAATCTACCCACCCTCCCACCCCAACACCCTCCCACCAACCCACCTTGAATACTGGTATACCCAACCACCAACCAACCTTGAATACTGGTATACCCAACCGCCAACCAACCTTGAATACTGGTATAACCAACCACCAACCAACCTTGAATACTGGTATACCCAACCACCAACCAACCTTGAATACTGGTATACCCAACCACCAACCCACCTTGAATACTGGTATACCCAACCACCAACCCACCTTGAATACTGGTATACCCAACCACCAACCAACCTCAACCCCAACCAAACAACCAAACAACCAAACCCAATCCACCCACCCCCCACACCCACCCACCCACCTCCTAGTCAGGGTTTAGACATTATCCAGAGGGCTGTTGTGATAGGAGCCACTAGCCTAGGAGAGCTTTCTTGTAATCTTAAACCTACCATTCTGAACCTCCCCACCCACTCACCTTGAACCCACCCACCCACTCACTCACCCACCCACGGCTCGTTTTTCTACTAAGTGGATGGTTTTGGTAGAATAGCTGTACATGGATGACGGCAACGGTAGAAAAACTATAGGAATGCTTGTAGGTGGGTATGGTGCAACCCATTGTTTTGGCTAAGAAATCATTCCAAAATTACATCACATGTTTCAATAATCCAACTTTTCTTATAATATTTAGCTGTCATTTTTACTTTTAATGCCAACTTTTCTTCTAATGTTTAACTAATGTTTTCTACTCTCAATGGAAAACACACAAGAAAACATCATATGTCTCAACAATCCCACTTTTCTTCTAATTATCACTTTGCCAGTTCATTTTGAACATTAACTTTTATTTGAATCTTTAAGTAATTGTTTTGTTCCTTTATCTGCCCCCTAGGTGCTGAACCTATGCCCTCTGGAGTTTCTTGATTTTAATTTTCTGCATCCATTTATCAGCATGTATGCTGATGTAGCCAGTAAGAAGGAAGATCCATGGTTTGGTTGCAGAAAAATATTCTGATTCATGTGGCTGCAAAATATCTAGAAAATTCCATGCACGCACACACTAGGGTTGCTCAGGGCCCCCCCTAGCTCTAACAAATTGAACAGCCCAACCAACCAATTTCATGGCCTGCGTCCTGAGATGCAACCGACCCAAAACCGACCCATAGCCTGCATCCTGCAACGCAACCAACTCACCGAAGCAGTGTCTGCGACGCAATAGACCCTTCGATGCTGCGTCTGCAACGGAGAACGCAGCGCCCTGAACAGCCCTGACACACACCTCACACCCCCTACCCCGCCCGCCGCAGGTATGTTTTGTATGCTAATACCATACATACATCCATGCCTCCCCACCCCATCCCCCGCGCAGGCATGTTATTGTATGCTACTGCCAAACATACATCCATGCACCCCACCCCACCCCCCATGCAGGCATGTTATTGTATGCTACTGCCATACATACATCTATGCACCCCACCCCACCCCACCCCCCATGCAGGCATGTTATTGTATGCTACTGTCATACATACCTCCATGCCATCTCATCTCATCTCTGCTGCACAGAGAATATATTGCCTCCTGTACCAGCATTATTGCCACACGTTGCATGAAGGAGTCCCTACCGCCTGGAGGGTGACACTTACTATGGCTGCCATGGTGACTTTCCCCAGCTGCGGCATAGGGGAGGGTCCCCTTAACACCATGCCCCTCCAGGCGTTATATTTTTTTTCTACATGCCCCCCAAACCCCCAACCCCCTTGCAGGCATGTAGTCATAGGCTACTGCCATACATACATTCGTGCCCCCCCACACACACACCACCACCACCACACACACACACTCCCATGTACCCACCAATCAACGCATACATGCAATAATCCATCCGCCAAGATCATCAACCCCCGTACATACATTTGTGCACCCAACCATGCTAATAGTGCAATCTACTTGCTTGTATTTAAATAGGCGCCTACCCGTCGTTTTAGGTGCTCGTGTGCAATGCACCCCCCAGCCCACCCACCCACCCACGCATACATGCATGCATACATACATCTGCCCATACATGCATGCACCCACCCATTCATGCATACGTCCACCCATGCATCATGTACACTTTTCGGCGCAGAAACGAGTACCCCCCCCCCCCCCCCCACACCCCACCACATCACCACACACACACCACCACCACCACCACCTACCCCTACCTCCTGCCCACTAACCTACCTAAGCTGATGAGCGTATGCATGCTGCCCCCTCATTCATGTAACCAGCATATATGCAACACACAATTAGGTACCCACCAAATTCCCAACAACCACCAGGCTATGAACCCATCAATCAATGCCTTACTACTGCGACCCATGCCTGCTGCTGCCCATGGTGCTCCCGCTGCTCCTGCTGATTTTTGCCGCTGTCATCTAATTTTTAGCCTTGATCGAATTCGATATGCCAGATCTGCAGCTTCGAGACTAAATTCGAAGGACGATATGACGAACTGGTTAACTTCGCTCGAAAACTGGTTAGCTTCCCTCGAAATCAGAACCAGCACTGTCAACTTTAAGCTCTTCCTGAGACAAGACGCTATAAGAGGCGAACGGGTTAAGAATGTGCTTTCGAGCGGCCCAGCACCGCGAGGGCTAGGCGCTATCTTGTTCGTGCCGATTATGGACGTCTTGTTGAAAATAATAGAAAATTATCGGGCCTTATCGAAAAAGGAAAGTAACCATACATTTTCCTATTAATAAGGCGCATGCATTAGACCACGGGCATTTGTGAGAAATATTGTTACAATGAGTAGAAGACAGTGAAAACAACTGAAAAGTCTGGCGGTACTTAGCAGTACATCGACCACGGGCATTTGTTTGTTTAGAAGCGCGACGGTTCTGACAAGCTCGCGAGTATTATAGGCGCCCTCGGGTCCTGACACGTTACGGGCGATAAGTGGACGCGGGCCGGTAGGAAAGTATTCTACGCCGGGACCCACTTAGCAGAAAAAACGCACCCACTCACTTACCCACCCACCCACCCACCCACCCACTCACTCACCCACTCACCCACCCACTCTCTCACCCACTCACCCACCCACCCACTCACTCACCAACCAACCCAAATCCACGCAACTCTGATCCACCCACCAACGCAACTCTGATCCCCCCCCCCCCCCCCCCCCCCTCCCCCCAGGGTTTTGACATAAGCAAGAAGGCTGTTGTGATAAGAGCCACAAACCGCAAGACTGACCTAGATGCTGCACTGCTGTCAAGATTTGACTTGGTCCTCAGCTACATTCTGAACCTCCCCACCCACTCGCCTTGAACCCACCCACCCACCCACCCACCCCAATCCACTCAACTCTGTTCCTCCCACCAAGGCTCCCCCCCTTCCCCCCCCCCTGCCAGGGTTTTGACCACCACCCACCCACCTACCTACCTACCCACCCATCGACCCACCCATCGAACCACCCACCTAACCACCTAACCACCTGACTACCTATCCACCCACCCACCTACCTATCCATCCACCCACCCCCCAGGGTTTTGACATAAGCAAAAAGGCAGTTGTGATAGGAGCCACTAACCGCAAGACTGACCTAGATGCTGCACTGCTGTCAAGATTTGACTTGGTCCTCAGCTACCCCTTGCCCGATGAGTCCGGCCGTGCCCTGATCATGCAACGCTACGCGAAGCAACTGACCAAGTACGAGGTTGAAGAAATTGCGAGGCAGACTAGCGGGCTGTCAGGACGGGACTTGAGGGATGTGGCTGAACACACTGAGAGGAGGTGGGCCTCGAAAATGATTCGAGGCGAGGTAAAAGAGGGAGACCTCAAGCTACCCCCCCTGTCTGAGTACTTGAAGAGTGCGGCAGAGAGGAGTGCATCAGTCATCAGCGCTACCAAGGCGGGAGCTCCCAAGCCCTCGCCCTTCATGCCCACCAGATTATTTTAGATTCTCTGTGTGTAATGCTTTGATTGCATGTATGTATATGCATATATGTATATGTTCGACGTGAGGCGAAAGAGGAAGACCTCAAGCTACCCCCCCTGTCTGAGTACTTGAAGAGTGCAGCAGAGAGGAGTGCATCAGTCAGCAGCGTTACCAAGGCGGGAGCTCCCAGGCCCTCTCCCTTCATGCCAACAAGATTCTTTTACATTCTCTCTGTTGAATGCTTTGACATATGCACATATATTGATTATAAATATTGATAATCATTCCTATTATATATGATTATATATGATTATTATTATTATTATTATTATTATTATTATCATTATGATAGATTGATTCTTACTTTTATTATATTTTATAATTAAATGATCACTGTAGCACAAACTCATAAATTGAGTATATATATATATATTGATTGTTATTGTTATGATATATTGATTATTATTATATATCGTTTATTATTATACGTTGATTATTATCATATATTGATTTTTATTGTTATTGTATTGTATAATCAAATGATCACTGTAGCACGATCTCATATATTGATTATATGTATTGATTATTATTGTTATTATATTGTATAATTAAATGATCACTGTAGCACAAAATCAGGGACCCCCGTCGGTAAAACGATTGTTAGGGGTTCAGTTCATCAGTACATACGTTTGGGCAAGTCCCTTTAGCCTATTTGGCCTACCCCTGGACTGTAACATACGTACATTGGTCTCTGCTGGTAGCACCAAGAAGGTGTTGAATGTGGCCAGTGCTCCATCTGCTAACAAAACCATATTCCAGTTATGTTACAATCTTGGGGCTCAGCGCAGTAGCTGGCTCAAGGAGCTGCCTAGAAGCTGGTGCTCGTAGCCGGAAACAAGGCTGGTCATTAAAATGATAATGTTGTGTACGGTAAACCATGTACGCACATGTACGTGCACAATGAGAGGCCTGTGCTTGAGTCATGTGCTTGAGTCTTGAGCAGTGCAATTCAGAGTGTTAGCGTGACCAACGGAGCCAAGCCATGTGCTTGAGATGGATGGATGAACAACGGAGCCAAGCCATGGATGGATGAACAACGGAGATGGATGAACAACGGAGCCCAGCCATGTGCTTGAGCCATGTGCTTGAGCCTTGATCAGTGCAGTTCAGAGTGTTAGCGCGATCAAGTCCAGAATCACCCCCTGAAGGGTTGTCCACGGGCATGGTAACTGGACTAGGTGTGATGTAAGCCCGTCCATCGCTTACTTACGAGCCGGTTCCCTTAACCCCACGTCCTTAGAAGTGTCATTGTGACATATCTTGGAAGTTGAGATTTATTTATTTAGATTTTATTTTATTTATATTAATTTATCAGAAATCACTCACTCTATAGCTGGGATCAGGGTTGTCCAGGATGACCCCAATGAATACTAGACCTGGGTTCCCGTGTACACGGCCGTTTCTATACTATCGCATTCTGCACGGTCGTGTACGCGGGAACCCAGGTCTAGTATTCAGTGACCCCCAGCTTTGTGTCCTGAGACCTAAACTCTAAACCCTAGACCCTAAAAAAAAACTAAAAACCAAAACCTAAAAACCCTACCCCACCAGCTCAACGTCCTGAGACGCAGCCGATTTTATGGTGCAGTTGCAATGGTCTTTTAAAGACAGGGGCAAATTTTTTATAGAAAGCTACTGCTGTCAGCGTGAACTACTAGGACACGAGTGCATCATTGGCATCTGATCAGATGTCCTAACAGCCCTCGTAGCCCAGCTGCTGTGACAACATTGCACATCCCGGAGTGGGTGGGTTCCAACCCCGTCGGACGCTGGATCCCATTCGGATTTCAATGGGATCCTGGGGCACATGTATGTAGTAGGCATAAGTGTTATGCTATGGCAGATAGCCATAGTGTAAGGTGATGGTAAGGAGCGTAGGTCGCGCGACCAGGTCAGATGCCTACCTGCCAGGTTATGGACCGCGTGGGCCAGCTAGTGCTAGGTAGCAGTAGCTTTCTAGCTGTAGCTTTCTATACAATTGGTCCCAATGTGTTTGCGTGACCAAGTCCAAAATCAGCCAGACTATAGCTGGGATATGCGTGATTTCACGTTCATCCCACACCGCCTTGTTCGTCTTTGTCGCCCACATTTAGTTTTTGAAAATATGCGTCTGTCTCGCACATTTTGACATAGAATTGGAAGACAGTACTGCCCGGTAAGCCTGCTTACGTCAATGTAGTGATCACGATGGTGATCATATTTTATAGTAGGTGCGGTCTCAGCATGTTCCTCCAACTGCGCCCCAGCCCCCAAAATAATCTTAGCTACGCGACGGTATGCATAAGCATTAGGGTTCTGCGGCGCTCTGCTCTCTTCAACGCAGTACAAGTGGCACTACACGTGCCGGCAGTATACGCCGGCAGTAGGGCGACGCCGCAGGCGGCTCATCTATTACCAAGCCACGCCGTTCCCCGGTTAATTTGCTTCTCCTACTTCTTTATCGTGGCACTGTATACCCTTTCCATTGCTCTTTCAGTCTACTAGTAACTTCTGACCAGCCCAGCTTCTCACACGCCCAAGCATGTGGGCGAACGTTCTTAAGGCGGACGCGCCGCTCCCGACCCTGGACGACAAGGACGATACTGGCAACGAAAAGGAACGCATTCTCGTTGTGGATGCGAATGCAATAATTAGCGGAATCCCACTGGACCGGGTCGGTGACCGTTTTTTCACAATTGCGGACGTTCTTCACGAGATTCGCGACAAGAAGTCGCGCACATACCTCTCCACCCTGCCCTATGGCATTCAGACGCAAGAGCCCACCGAGGATTCTGTTAATAGAGGTGGGTGGGGAGAGGTCATGTGCACATGGGGGTGGTGTGTGTGTGTGGTCGTGGGCATGGGGAATGGGGGCGGGGTGTGTATGTGGGGGGCATGGGGGTGATGGATGGAGGGCATGGGGGTGGTGGGTGGAGGGCATGGGGGTGATGGGTGGAGGGCATGGGGGTGATGGTGTGGGTGGCTTGGGGGTTGGGGGTACATGAGGTATGGGTGTATATGTATGGGGGTGGGGCATGGGGGTGTCGCGTGTGTGGAGGGGGAGGTTAGCATGGTGTCTGTGTCTATGTGCGGAGGGGTGGGGGTGGGGGTGGGGCTGGGGGTAAAGCAGTTGGGTGGAGAGAGCGCATACGGGTTGTGTGTGGTTGGTATGAGAATGGGGCATGGGGCAACAGGTCTATGGCGGTCCATCTGAATGTATAAGGGTGTCCGTATATAGCTTGGGTGTCCATATGGGTGTTGCAAGAGTGCAGGAGAAATGAGGAAGGTCGATGGGGGTCCATTATATGGGGTTCACATGAGAGGGCAAGAGGGTCCAGGGGGTCCACAGGAGAGGGCAGGGGGGTCCAGGGGGTCCACAGGAGAGGGCAAGGAGGGTCCAGGGGGTTCCACATGAGAGGGCAAGAGGGTCCAGGGGGATCCACATGATAGGGCAAGAGGGTTCAGGGGGGGTCCACATGAGAGGGCAAGAGGGTCCAGGGGGTCCACAGGAGAGGGCAGGGGGGTCCAGAGGGGTCCACAGGAGAGGGCAAGGAGGGTTCAGGGGGGGTCCACATGAGAGGGCTAGAGGGTCCAGGGGGGTCCACATGAGAGGGCTAGAGGGTCCAGGGGGGTCCATATGAGAGGGCAGGGGGGTCCAGGGGGGCCCACATGAGAGGGCTAGAGGGTCCAGGGGGGTCCACATGATAGGGCAAGAGGGTTCAGGGGGGGTCCACATGAGAGGGCAAGAGGGTCCAGGGGGTCCACATGAGAGGGAAAGAGGGTCCAGGGGGTCCACAGGAGAGGGCAGGGGGGTCCAGAGGGGTCCACAGGAGAGGGCCAGGAGGGTCCAGGGGGGTCCATATGAGAGGGCAAGAGGGGCCAGGGAGGGCCCACATGAGAGGGCAAGAGGGTCCAGGGTTTCCCACATGAGAGGGCAGGGGGGTACACATGAGAGGGCAGGAGGGTCCAAGGGGGGTCTACATGAGAGGGCAAGGGGGTCCAGGGGGGTCCACATGATAGGGCAAGAGGGTTCAGGAGGGGTCCACATGAGAGGGCAAGAGGGTCCAGGGGGTCCACAGGAGAGGGCAGGGGGGTCCAGAGGGGTCCACAGGAGAGGGCAAGGAGGGTCCAGGGGGGTCCACATGAGAGGGCTAGAGGGTCCAGGGGGGTCCATATGAGAGGGCAGGGGGGTCCAGGGGGGCCCACATGAGAGGGCTAGAGGGTCCAGGGGGGTCCACATAAGAGGGCAGGGGGTCCAGGGGGGCCCACATGAGAGTGCAGGGGGGTCCACATGAGAGGGCATGAGGGTCCAAGGGGAGTCCACATGAGAGGGCAAGGGGGTCCAGGGGGTCCACATGAGAGGGCTAGAGGGTCCAGGGGGGTCCACATGAGAGGGCAGGGGGTCCAGGGGGCCCACATGAGAGGGCAGGGGGGTCCACATGAGAGGGCAGGAGGGTCCAAGGTGAGTCCACATGAGAGGGCAAGGGGGTCCAGGGGGATCCACATGAGAGGGCTAGAGGGTCCAGGGGGGTCCACATGAGAGGGCAGGGGGGTCCAGGGGGCCCACATGAGAGGGCAGGGGGGTCCACATGAGAGGGCAGGAGGGTCCAGGGGGGGTCCACATGAGAGGGCAAGGGGGTCCACATGAGAGGGCAGGGGGGTCCAGGGGGGCCCATATGAGAGGGCAGGGGGGTCCACATGAGAGGGCAGGAGGGTCCAAGGGGAGTCCACAGGAGAGGACAAGGAGGTCCAGGGAGGCCCAGGGGGAGACCTACCCGTGTGTGAATGAACATATGAAGAAATCAAACATATGCAAAAGAGTATCATTGTACTGCAGTACTTTTCTCCGCATGTGAGACTGGAGAGATTGTATATGTCACTGTGCTCCATAACCCCCCCCCCCCCCCCCCCCCCCCCCACACACACACACACACATGCACACACACACATGCACACACACACACCACCATCCCC
Organism: Chlamydomonas sp. ICE-L; assembly: GCA_013435795.1. NCBI lineage: Eukaryota > Viridiplantae > Chlorophyta > Chlorophyceae > Chlamydomonadales > Chlamydomonadaceae > Chlamydomonas > Chlamydomonas sp. ICE-L. The sequence goes on from JACBWV010000204.1 coordinate 29,349, forward strand.
CCCTCCCCACCCACACCACCATCCCCCCCCCCCCCCCCCCCCCCACCCCACCCCTGCTCCAGCTCATCACCCTTGTCTACCAAACTAATACCCCCATGTATCAACGAATGTATGAAAAATAATCGAACACATGAAAAAGTGTATGAAAAAGTGTGTCATTGTACTGCAGTACTTCGCTTCGCCCGCGAGACCGGAGACATCCATGCACTTTCGGCGGCTGATATCAAGTTGCTGGCTTTGTCATACCAGCTTGAAGTACAGCTGTACGGTGGTGATCACCTTAGGGAGCACCCAGGACAGGTGACATGAGCATACATTTGTTTTATACGTCCAAGCTTTGTATATTTCCAATTTGTTGATGTCAATTTGTATATGTCCAAACTTTGTATATGTCCTGGCTTTTAATATGTAAAATGTTTTATGTCCATTGCAAATGTCTAAGCTATTAATATGTTATCTGTTTTTATGTCCAAACTTTGTGTATTTCAAATTTTTTATACGTGCAGCTGTACAGCAGTGTTCACTTAAAAGAGCACCCAGGACAGGTGACATTAGCTGACCTTTTTTGTATACGTCAAAGTTTTTACATGTAAAATCTTTATGTGTTCAAATCTTTATGTGTTTTAACATGTAAAATCTTTATGTGTTCAAATCTTTATGTGTTTTAACATGTAAAATCTTTATGTGTTTTAACATGTAAAATCTTTATGTGTTTTAACATGTAAAATCTTTATGTGTTTTAACATGTAAAATCTTTATGTGTTTTAACATGTAAAATCTTTATGTGTTTTAACATGTAAAATCTTTATATGTTCAAGCTTTTTGTATGCCCAAGCTCCCACATGACAAATTGGTTTGTCAAATTTTGTACATGTCCTAGCTTTATGTCAAATGTTTACAAGCCCAAGCTTTTTTCATTTTTTCCATTTGTTTAGCCGCATGGTGGTGGTCACCAAAGAGAGCACCCAGGACAGGTGACATTAGCTGACATTTTGTTTCATGCGCCCAAGCTTTGTATATTTCCAATTTGTTGATGTCATTTTGTATATGTCCAAACTTTGTTTATGTCCTGGCTTTTAATATGTAAAATGTTTTATGTCCATTGCAAATGTCTAAGCTTTTAATATGTAATCTGTTTTTAATATAGCTTTTAATATGTAATCTGTTTTTAATATATAATCTGTTTTTAATATTAATATTTTAATATATAATCTGTTTTTAATATAGCTTTTAATTTGTAATCTGTTTTTTTGTCCAAACTTGGTGTCTTCAAAACAAATGTGCAGCTATACAGTGGTGTTCACTGAAGAGAGCACCCAGGACAAGTGACATAAGCTGACATTTTGTTTTCCGGCTAAGTTTTAATATGTCCGATTTCCATGTAAAATCTTTATGTTTCCAAGTTTTTATATGACCAAGCTTTCCCTGAAGCTTTCTACATTTATTAAAACCTGTCCAGCTTTATGTTGGTGGTCACTTAAGCACCAGCACCACCAGCACCACCAGCACCACCACCATCACCGCCACCAACACCACCAGGAGCACCCAGGACAGGTGAACAAAAAAATAAAAACATTAATATACGGATACAAAATAAAGAGTACACCTTATTACTCTTTACTTTGGTGTGAAGGTCAGGGGGCCAGCCAGTTTGCTTGCGCTGCGGCAAGGGATTTTTTTCCACTACATGGGTACTACTTCTTGCCAAATTGGTTGGCGCTTTTTAGTGCAAAAAGCGCAAAAACTGCGCGCTGCGCCCACAGGGGGTTGAAAAAACTGCGCGAAGCGCGCAGAAGGGATCAAAAAGACAGCGCAGCACCGCGCTGCCGCGCGCGCTTAGTAGTACCCTGTCCGCTACATGCAGCAATCGCTTCTTTGACCTGTTTTGGCCCAATGGCCGCAATACAAATGTTAACAAAAAGTTTGTTTTGCCTTGCGGCTATTAACAGCTACAAAAGGCTATACATGCTTTATATACGCTGTCCCTGGAGGAGAAAAAACCTCAAAGCTAGAAAAAAACCCACTTTCAGGTTTGAAAACAATCCCAGTCCCACTCAATAAATTGAATCCAATGCAACTTCCCTCCGTGGTATAGCGCGGTAGTCCAAGCTCAGGCGCAGCAGGTCTGCGAAACCAAATAAACCCAATGTGGTAGCATTCTCCAGTGTGTACACATTCATGCAAACGGGAGGGTTCCTTTAATCTCACACCTGTGCCATACCCATTGTGGTAGCATTCTCCAGTGTGTACACATTCATGCAAACGGGAGGGTTCCTTTAATCTCACGCCTGTGCCATGGCGAACTAATTTTCAATTTTGAATTTCTAATCTAATACAGGCCAAGGTGAGGTCTAAGCATGCGTACGTTACTAATTTCTACATCTTGCTTTGGAGTGCCTTGTGTAGTGCCTTGTGTAGTGCCGAATCTTGCACTGCCAGAATCTATCAATCCCAAGGATGAGTGTATGGATGTACCCTTAACTGTTCCTGCTCAATAAATATAATCCAATGCAGGCCAATCCAGGCCAATCCAGGCGAATCCCAATCCCCCTCAATAAATATAATCTAATCCAGGCCAATCCTAATCAATAAACATAATCCAATCCAGGCCAAGGTGAGGTCTAAGCATGCTTACGAGGGGAAGTGTAAACTCCCTGGCTGGGGACACGTGGACAACCCGGAGGACTGGAAGGTGGTGGACGACGCCAATGATGAGGATCAATATAAAGGACCGACAGGTGTGTGTGCGTGTGAGAGTGTGTGCCTTCGTGTGTGTGTGTGCCTTCGTGTGTGTGTGTGCTTGTGAGTGTGTGTGTGAGTGTGTGTGCTTGTGAGTGTGTGTGTGTGTGTGCTTGTGAGTGTGTGTGTGCGCTTGTGAGTGTGTGCGTTTGTGTGTGTTAGTGTTAACTCACTGGCTGGGGACACGTGAACAACCCGGAGGACTGGAAGGTGGTGGATGACGCCAATGATGAGGATCAATATAAAGGACCAACAGGTGTGTGTGTGTGGATGTGTGCTTGTGTGTGTGTGTGCTTGTGTGTGTATGTGTGTGTGAATGTGTGTGTGTGCGGAGCGGGGAGGGTAGGGTAGGGGTAGTTGGGTGTGTGCATGTGTGCCAGCGTGTGTGTGTGGGATGCATGCACACCACCCATGGCTAGGATGACCAACACGTGCTAAATCTGTCAACACACTGAGCTGCACCCTTCGTACGGAGGTGTGCAGCTCATACTGAGTGTGATGTCAATCAGTAATATTTCATGATGGGTGGGCGGGAGGCATGCACAACGACCATGGCTAGGATGACCAACCACGTGCTAACACTGTCAACACACTGACCTGCACCCTTCGTACGGAGGTGTGCAGCTCATATAGTGTGTGATGAAGATCAAAAACATTTCTCGATGCTGAGCCTCTGCATTGGTGCTTATACTGACCTGCGCACTTCGAGTAGCGGGGAATGGCGATCAATAGTATTTCATGATGGGTGGGTGGGGTGCTGGTGGATGGGTGTGTGCATGCGTGGGTGGGTGGGCGGGGGGCATGTACAACGCTGATGGCTAGGATGACAACCACGTGCTAACACTGTCAACACACTGAGCTGCACCCTTCATCCGGAGGTGTGCAGCTCATATAGTGTGTGATGAAGATCAAAAACATTTCTCGATGCTGAGCCTTTGCATCGGTGCCTAGCTGCATTTGAAGAAGGGGACAACACATTTGCGTTTGCAAAAGCATTTTCATTTTCGTTTTTGTATGCATTTGCGTCTGCATTGGTGCCTAGCTGCATTTGAAGAAGGAGACAACATATTTGCATTTTTGTCTGCTTTTTTATTTTCGTTTTTGTATGCATTTGCGTCTGCATTGGTGCCTAAAGCATTTGAAAAAGGGGACAACATATTTGCATTTGCGTAAGCATTTCATTTTCGTTTTTATGTGCATTGTGTGTGCATTGGTGCCTAGCTGCATTTGAAGAAGGGGACAATGCATTTGCATTTGCATTTGCGTCTTCATCTTCCTTTTCGTTTTCATTTGGTGCCTCGCTGTCTTTGTAGAAGGGGACAACACATTTGCATTTGGTGCCTCACTGTATTTGTAGAAGGGGACAACACATTTGCATTTGGTGCCTCGCTGTCTTTGTAGAAGGGGACAGCACATTTGCATTTATGTCTGCATTTTCATTTTCATTTGCACACTTGCATCTAAATTTGCAATAGCATGTGCATGTCTCTATTCACTATCCCCAAACACACACAAACAAAGATGTACGCAAACACACACACAAACGCACACACACAAACGCACACCCACACGCAAACACCCACACACACACGCCCTCCCCCCCCCCCCACACACACACACCCCACACACGCGCCCACATCCCCACACACACCACGCACACTCACACCTGTTACGCTCCCGTGCCCTTGGCTCTCAGGCAGCCGCATCGCCACCTCAGCCCAACCTCTTGACGGTCTCAGCACACCTGGCATGACTGGTTTCGAAGCCGCCGCCGCCGCTGCAGCAGGGACCCTTGCTGCCCCTGTACCCTCCTCCTCCCTGCCAGGCAGTACAGCCCCTGCAGGGGGGCCTGAGGGTCCAGGGGGGGCGGAGCCCCCCCAGGACGAGCAGGACTGGTCTGATGAAGATGATGATGAGGACGATGACGACGGCTGGAACACCACGGGCAAGAGCCGGAATGCTGTGAGACGAAGGGACAGGAATCAGAGGAAGTGGGAGGAGAGGGAAGCAGTGAGGGCTGTAACTGCTGCTGAAGCTGAAGTGGCGGCGGTTGCTGCCAAGCCAGTTGTGTCCTCATCCAAGCCAGCTACCACCACCACCGCTCCTGCCACTGCCACCACCGCCACCACTACCACCAGCACGCCTCAAGCCGCAGAGGCAGAGGTAGCAGCGGCTGTGGTAGCTAAGGACGTGGCTGGTGTAGCTAAGGACGAGGCTGGTGTAGCTAAGGACGAGGCTGTGCTAGCCAAGGAGGTGGATGGGGAGATTGGAGAGGAGAGCAGTGAAGACAGTGAAGACTCCGAGGAGGATTCTGAAGAAGAGGAGTATGATGGAGAGGATGCGGATGAGATCCAGATGGTGAAGTTTGAGGAGGGGGCAGCTGAGGGGGCTGCGGACGGAGCTGAGGGCAAGCAGGGGGCAGAGGAGGAGGGCGAGGCGGCGGAGGAGGAGGTGCTGATGATGAACACAACGTCCAGAGTTTCCATGCTAACGGCAGACTTCCCGATGCAGAATGTGCTGCTGCAGATGGGGCTGAGACTGGTGGCCAAGGATGGCTCCCAGATTACAAGGTGTGCCTTTAATTGTTTTGTGGTGTGGGAGTTTTGTGGTGTGTTCGTGGGAGTTCTATGGTGTGTGTTGTGGTGTGTTTGTGGAAGTTCTATGGTGTGTTTGTTTGGTATGTTGTAGTGTTCTGATGTTGCTATGTATTAGTCTGCTGCAGATGGGGCTCAGACTGGTGGCCAAGGATGGCTCCCAGATCACAAGGTGTGCATTTGATTGTTTTGTGGTGTGTGCGTTTGTGGTGTGTTTGTGGGAGTTCTGGTGTCTTGTGGAGTGTTTGTTTGCTATGTTGTGGTGTTTCTCTGTTGCTTAGTATTAGTCATCTGCAAATGGGGCTGAGACTGGTGGCCAAGGACGGCTCACAGACATCATGGTGTGCATCTGAATGAGTTCTGTACCTACATGTACTGCAGGGATATTTTTTCTGGAATGTATTCCGATCGGAATACGAGACCCCGTTTAGCCAAAATTATCGGAATAAGAAACCTACAAAAAAAGTTTTTTGTTTTTTTGTTTGACTGAAATTGACTAAAAATGACAAAAAAGTTTTTTTGTTTTTTTTTTTATACTGAAATTGACTAAAAATGACAAAAAAAGTTTTTTTGTTTTTTTGTTTTACTGAAATTGACTAACAATGACAAAAATCGAACTAAGTCGGAATAAGGATCCTGTAGAGGGAGGAAAACAGGGAGGGGAAAAAGGCAAAGGAATACGATTTCCTCTATTTGATTTGAAAAAAAAATCCCTGATATACCGTTTTTTTGGCGGAGCCCCCCCTTCTGGGGGGCGGGAGCCCCCAGTGTTACCCATTCGTCCATTTGTCCATCCATCCATCCATCCATCCATCCGTCTGACCGCGATGAAGCCCGACACGTCAGCCAATGGCCTCGTTACTACCTCGCTTCCGTTGCCACCTGTCGCTCCCTCGCGATCACTCTCCGCCAATTTTTAGCATCGAACTTGTTTGTGATGCGTCGCCGTTCCGTCATTGCCTGGCTTCTGCTCATGGGCTGAGACTGGTGGCCAAGGACGGCCCACAGACATGAAGGTGTGCATATGAATGAGTTATGTTCAACATCTACCGGGTTTTTTGTGATGCGTCGCCGTTCTGTCATTGCCTGGCTTCTGCTCATGGGGCTGAGACTGGTGGCCAAGGATGGCTCCCACATCACAAGGTGTGCATTCGCTTGTTTTGTGGTGTGTTTGCTGGAGTTCTGTGGTGTGTGTTGTGGTGTATATGTGGGAGTTCTGTGGTGTATTTGTTTGATATGTTGTAGTGTTCTTCTGTTGCATTGTATTAGTCTGCTGCAAATGGGGAGCTTCATATTTAATAGCTTTCTATTTAATTGCTATCTATTCAATTGCTTCATACGCTTAATTAGTGATCAATATTCCCTTCTCCTTTTCTCCCCTCTTCCAGGCTCAGCCGTTGTGCCGGGGGGGGGGGGGGGGGGGGGGGGGGGGGGGGGGGGGGGGGGGGGCACAGCTTGCATGTTTGCAACCAAGCAACCATAACCATAACCATCACACTAACACCACCAGCACCACAGCAACCACTACTACCACTTGACCATCCCTCCCCTCCCCCTCCCCTCCCCTCCCCCTCCCCTCCCTCTCCCAGGCTCAGCCGTTGGGCTCTGCGATGCACTGCATACATGTTCGCCACCAAGCAGCCATCACCACCACCACCAGCACCAGCACCACAGCAACCACAACCACAACCACCACCACTTGACCATCCATCCATGCCCCCCCCAATTTCCCAGGCTCAGCCGTTGGGCTCTGCGATGCACTGCATACATGTTCGCCACCAAGCAGCCATCACCACCACCACCACCACCACCATCACCACAGCAACCACAACCACCACCACTTGACCATCCATCCATGTCCCCCCCAACTTCCCAGGCTCAGCCGTTGGGCCCTGCAGTGCACCACTTGCATGTCCGCCACCAAGCAAGCATCAGCACCACCATCACAATCACCATCACCACCACCACCACCACTACAGCAACCACCACCACTACCACTTGACCCCCCCCCCCCCCCCCCCCCCCTCCCCTCCCAGGCTCAGCCGTTGGGCCCTGCGATGCACTGCATGCATATTCGCCACCAAGCAAACACAACCACCACAATCTCCACCACCACCACCACCACCACCACCACCACCACCACCACCACCCGCTTGAACATCCCCTCCCCTCCCCTTCCCTCCCCTCCCCTCCCCCTCCCAGGCTCAGCCGTTGGGCCCTGCGATGCACAGCTTGCATGTTTGCCACCAAGCAAGCATCACCACCACCACCACCACCACTACCACCACTTGACCCCCCCCCCCCCCCCCCCCCCCCCCCCCCCCCCCCCCCCCCCCTCCCCCTCCCAGGCTCAGCCGTTGGGCCCTGCGATGCACAGCTTGCATGTTTGCCACCAAGCAAGCATCACCACCACCACCACCACCACCACTACCACCGCTTGAACATCCCCTCCCCTTCCCCCCCCCCCCCTCCCCCTCCCCCTCCCAGGCTCAGCCGTTGGGCCCTGCGATGCACAGCTTGCATGTTTGCAACCAAGCAAGTATCACCACCACCACCACAGCAACCACCACCTCCACTACCACCACTTGACCATCCCCCCCCCCCCCTCCCCTCCCCCTCCCAGGCTCAGTCGTTGGGCCCTGCGATGCACAGCTTGCATGTTTGCAACCAAGCAAGCAGGCCGCATGTTCTGTCCTCGTTGCGGCAACATGACCATGGAGAGAGTGGAAGTGACTGTTGGAGCCGACGGTGCTGAGTACCTGGGTGTGCGTAAGAAGCACGTCCTGAGGGGTACCAGGTACTCTCTCCCTAAACCCAAGGTGAGATTGCTTCCTCCTACACACACCACAAAACACACACACCACGCACCACACATACCAAACCAAACAACACACACCACACATACCACGCACCGCCCACTACACACACAACCCACACCACACCACACCACACACAACCCAGTACACACACTACACATAACCCACTGCATACCACACACCATGCGGCAGCATGACCATGGAGAGAGTGGGGGTGACTGTTGGAGCCGACGGTGCTGAGTACCTTGGTGTGCGAAAGAAGCACGTCCTGAGGGGAACCAGATATTCTCTCCCGAAGCCCAAGGTGAGACTGCTTCTTCCAACAACCCTCATACACACACCACGCGTCACACACTACCTCACATACACCACGCACCGCCCACACACTGCCTCACATACACCACACACCGCCCACACACTACACCACGCGCCACACACTACCTCACATACACCACGCACCGCCCACACACTACACCACACGCCACACACTACACCACACAGCATGCATGTATATATAAGGTGCGCCATGCATGCTGAGTACCTGGGTTTGCAAAAGGAGCACGTACTGAGGGGAACCAAGTACTCCACACACCACACTACACCACACCACACCTCTCCCGTCCCACAGCGCGTTGGTAGGAGCCCATCCTGCGAGCCCCCCCCACCCCCCCCCACACACACACACACACACAGACACACGCACGCACACACAAACACACTCACGCACACACAAACACACTCACACACACACATCCCCCCCCCCCCCCCCACACACACACACACACACACACACAAGCACACAAGCACACAAACACACAAACACACACACATCCCCCCCCCCCTCTCCCCCCCCCTCCCCCTTCACAGCGCGGCGGCAGGGGTGCAGGCCCAGAGCCCATCCTTCGAGAGGATATGATGATGTTGAAAATGAAGAAGAAACTGAGGAGGGCCAAAGCTAAGGAGGCTGCTATCGCTGCAGGTGACATCGACGGGCTGAACCCCTTTGCCCCAGAGTTTGGCCAGGACACCTGGTTCCAGGGCCAGGTTCACGCTGGAAATAAGGTGCGCTCCACCCGGGCTGCACTTATGGGTACCCCTTTGTGGGTGTGCATGTGCGTGTATTTGGGGGTTGGGGGGGAGGGGGGAGGCTCAGCTGGGTACATCGACTAATTGACCCCCTTTGCTCCTGAGTTTTATGGGTAACCCTGGGTGTGTGTGCCTGTGTGTGGGTGTGTGGGTGGGGTGGGGTGGGGTGGGGGGCTCCGCCATAAAAATAGAGGTAGACAGGAGATTGATGGGCTGAACCCGGAGTTTAGCTTTGCCCCAGAGTTTGGCCAGGACACCAGGCTCCAGGCACATGGCCATGCCGCAAATAAGGTGCACTACACCCGGGCTTCACCTGTGTGTGTGTGTGTGTGGGTTGGGTTGGGTTGGGGGGGGGGGGGGGGGGCTTCGCCCAGGTTCATGCTAGAAATAAGGTGCGCTACACCCGGGCTACACCTGTGTGTGTGGGTTGGGTTGGGGGGGGGGGGGGCTTCGCCCAGGTTCATGCTAGAAATAAGGTGCGCTACACCCGGGCTACACCTGTGTGTGTGTGTGGGTTGGGGGGGGGGGGGGGGGGGGGGCTTCACCCAGGTTCATGCTAGAAATAAGGTGCGCTACACCCGGGCTACACCTGTGTGTGTGTGTGGGTTGGGGGGGTTGGGGGTTGGGGGTTGGGGGGGGGGGGGGCTTCGCCCAGGTTCATGCTAGAAATAAGGTGCGCTACACCCGGGCTACACCTGTGTGTGTGTGTGGGTTGGGTTGGGTTGGGGGGGGGGGGGGGCTTCGCCCAGGTTCATGCTAGAAATAAGGTGCGCTACACCCGGGCTACACCTGTGTGTGTGGGTTGGGTTGGGGGGATTGGGGGGGGGGGGGGGGGGGGGCTTCGCCCAGGTTCATGCTAGAAATAAGGTGCGCTACACCCGGGCTACACCTGTGTGTGTGTGTGGGTTGGGTTGGGGGGGGGGGGGGGGGGGGGCTTCGCCCAGGTTCATGCTAGAAATAAGGTGCGCTACACCCGGGCTACACCTGTGTGTGTGGGTTGGGTTGGGGGGGATTGGGGGGGGGGGGGGGGGGGGCTTCGCCCAGGTTCATGCTAGAAATAAGGTGCGCTACACCCGGGCTACATCTGTGTGTGTGTGTGGGTTGGGGGGGGGGGGTTGGGGGGGGGGGGGGGGGGGGGGGGGCTTCGCCCAGGTTCATGCTAGAAATAAGGTGCGCTACACCCGGGCTACACCTGTGTGTGTGTGGGGGTTTGGGGGGGGGTTTGGGGGGGGGGGGGCTTCGCCCAAGTTCATGCTAGAAATAAGGTGCGCTACACCCGGGCTACACCTATGGGTAACCCTGGGTGTGTGTGCCTGTGGGTGGGTGTGCGTATGTGGGGGGGGGATCCGCCAAAAATCCTCAAAAAATCCGCCAGTGTGTGTGTGTGTGCGTGTGTGCCTGTGTGTGGTTGGGGGGGGGGGGGGGTCCGCCAAAAAACATAGCTGCTGGGTACATCGACGGATTGAACCCCTTTGCTCCTGAGTTTTAGTTTGGCCAAGACACCTGGTTCCAGGGCCAGGTTCACGCTGGAAATAAGGTGGGCTACACCTATGGGTAACTCTGTGTGGGTTTGCATGTGTGTGTGGGGTGTGTGGGGGGGGGGGGCGGGGGGGGGGGAGGGGGGAGGCTCAGCCCCGAAATAATGATAGGCTGGAGATCGACGGATTGAACCCCTTTGCACCCGGAGTTTGGCCAGAACACCTGGTTCCAGGGTCAGGTTCACGCTGGAAATATGGTGCGCTACGGTGATACCGTACTGCCTGGGTGGATATCAATATATGATTGACACCGGTAATTGGTTACGGGCAGCTGATGGTTGATTTGATACCGTACTGCCTGGGTGGATATCAATATATGATCGACACCGATAATTGGTTAGGGGCAGCTGATGGTTGATTTGATACCGTACTGCCTGGGTGGATATCAAAATATAATTGACACCGATAATTGGTTAGGGGCAGCTGATGGTCGATTTGATACCGTACTGCCTGGGTGGATATCAAAATATAATTGACACCGATAATTGGTTAGGGGCAGCTGATGGTTGATTTGATACCGTACTGCCTGGGTGGATATCAATACATAATTGACACCGACAATTGGTTAGGGGCAGCTGATGGTTGATTTTGGTCCCCAAAATGGAAAATCTAGATATCCACCCTGGAAATAAGGTGTGCTGCAGTACCGCCTGATGGAATTATATTGATATAATGGATTAATATTGATATGTGTATCGGTATTAATATTTATTTTGATTTTGATATTGGTATCGGTATAAATATTAATATTGGTATCGGTATCGGTATAAATATTATTTTTTATTTTGGTATCGTTATTAATATTGATTTTGATGTTTGTATCCGTATTAATGTTGATATTGATTTTGGTATTGGTTTCAGTATTAATATTAATATTGATGTTGGCATTGGTATACATACTCCTTACCTATGAGGACGATTCCAGCGGTAGCAAAATGGGCTGGAGTCATAGCAATATAAACATCAAGTCATATAACCATCCCATCCTCCTCGTTTTCTTTGCGCACAGGGCGTGGCTCATATGATGGAAGCACAACCCCAACGAGAGGAAGCACACTTCACAAAGCAACAGTGATCATCTAATCATCTCATACTCAGAAAAAGTTTTCTTGGCACACAGGGAGTGGCTCACATGATGGCTAGCTGGAAGCACATCCCAAACCCAAACCCTCTCCTCACCCCTCACCCCAACCCCCACACACCAACCCCTCACCTTAGTGCACAGGGCGTGGCTCATATGATGGCTAGCTGGAAGCACAACCCCAACGAGAGGAAGCACACTTCACATAGCAACAGTGATCATCTAATCATCTCATACTCAGAAAAAGTTTTCTTGGCACACAGGGAGTGGCTCACATGATGGCTAGCTGGAAACACAACCCCAACGAGAGGAAGCACACTTCACATAGCAACAGGCGGAGGAAGTAAGAAAGTTGTGCCAGGTATCTGATTGAACGTACAGCAACGTACAGCAGCGAATAGCAATGCACAACAACGTTCTGCAGCGAATAGTAAAGTACAACAACGTTCCGCAGCGAATAGTAACGCTCAGCACCGCAGCGAATAGTAACGTTCAGCAACGTACGGTAGCGAATAGCAACGTACAGCAATGTACAGCAGCGAATAGCAATATGCAGAGGAAGTAAGGCTTACTGCCAGGACACCCCATGCATCATGTGTGAAAACATGTGTGAATGCATGTGTGAATATGTTGCACTTCAGGGGTAGCTACATAGAAGACCTTCTGATTGTTGAGATCCAAATTATCTCAGTCTGTTGCAGGCAGGTTAGGGTGTGATCAGTGGAGGTGTAACACCAATGTATAGACCAGCACCACCACCACCACCACCAAGCAAGAAGCCGGAGAAGAAGATGCAGACGAAGAATTGTCACAAGGTTCACTACGCCGGCAATTCAGTGTCTATACGTCTGCAGAATGCAATATGCCCCCCCGTGCTATTGCCACGGAAAATAGGGATTGTGACAGGGTTTGAACTCAGACCGGCAAGCAAGCGGAGGGGGAGGGCAAGGGGGAAGGCAAGAGGCAGTGAGGGGAGGGGTAGGGTGAGGCAAGTAGGATGTTTGACCTACTAATTTAGTACTTATGACTTCGCGTAACACTGAACTAGTAGGTCCCTTATCGAACAACCTAGTTGGGGCAGGAGAGGGGTGAGGGGGAGGACACAGATCAGGGGGGGGAGAAGAGCAAGAGCCACTGGTGTGTGTGTGTGTGGTGGTGGTGGTGGGGGGGGGGGGGGGGCATGAGGAGGAGGGGGGCAGATCAGCTCCAGGGACAAAAGTAGGGCAAGGAGTGTGGCAGGGTGTCCTGCTATCTAAGTATAAGTACCTAAGAATGAGTACTTGGGCATATCGAGTTGCCTTTGGGATACGCCCAATGGTCTAGCACTCAGCTACCAGGAGTGCTGTGGTTGGATTGTTTTGTTTTGTGCAACGCGTTGCCATTCTGTAGCTGCATGGCGACTCTTAGGTCCGTCTAAACTAGTCAGAAATACCTCCCCGGGCTTCGCGCTACGCGGGGTTCTGGGGGCAGCGCGTCGCACTGGTGTTGCACCGAGTAATGCAATAATAGTAATACTACTAATAATACGAGTAATTGGTATTATGTTAATAATTATAATTTGCGACGCGTCGCACACACAAACATTAGTGTACTTGGGAATGAGTCCTGCCAGCAAGGTGGCAGTTCAAATTACATTTAATTGCCAAGTTTTCCCTGGTAATTTATTTTCTTGCTCAAGGCGGCGAGCAGCCAAATTTCTGGCTGAAGCTATGTAACTAGGTTCAAGAGCAAGAGCAAGGTTGCTGGGGGTTGCATGTATGTATGTTACAGTCCAGGGGTAGGCCAAATATGCTTAAGGGACTTGCCCAACCGCGTAGGAAGGGCTTAAAAAAAAGGCACTGATGATCTGAAACCCAAACAATCGTTTTACCGACGGGGGCCCTGACTTCGTACTGCAGTGATCATTAAATTCTACAATATAGTATATACATACATAATTATACAATATATAGATACCCTTCCTGCACGGCTGGGAAAGTTCCATTTGCCTATTTGGCCTTCCCCTGGACTGTAACATACATACATATACAGCTCTATTTTTTTAGTTGTGAAAGGACATTCACCCCAGGAGGTGGGTCTCCCGACACTAACCAGCGACCCAGGCCTGGCCAGTTTGGTGCCAAGCCAACTGCCCTTGTTTTTCACCCCAGGAGTTGGGTCTCCCGACACTAACCAGCGACACAGAGGATTCAGTTCGAATTGTGGTGCCACTCCTACAATATGCAAAGTAGGTGCCACTCCTACAATATCCAAATTAGGTGGATGTTGATATCCCTGTACCATTGAGCCATTCGTCAAAACGGGATTACCCCCGGATTAACTTGAACTTGAACTTGAACAAGAGTAAACATAATTTGAACTTGAACTTGAACAAGAGGAAACTTAGCCAATTATTTAGAAATACATGAAGAAGCGGATTGTTGTGCTAAAACAGTTGTACGTTTTTTTTGAAAGGTATTTCACTCCAGGATGTGGCTCTCCCGACCCAAAACAACGACACCGAAGACCCCCCAAATTATCAGTGTACCTTGGGTACTGTGTTGGGGGCCACCAATGTTGGGGGGAGTCTTCGGAAACCTTTCTGCACCCCTATGGCACCCTCATACACACAGAATATATCCTTTCACTCCAGGATGTGGCTCTCCCGGCCAGGGTAATTCAAAGCGCACGCTTTTGAGCTTTTGAGCGCTGACTTTTTGACCCCCTCAGCGCTTTAAGCGCAGTTTTGTTGCAACCCCTTGTGGGCGCAGCAAGCAATTTTTGCGCTTTTTGCACTACAAAGCGCAGTTTTTTTGTTTTCAAGTGCGCTAAAGCGCTGGCCAATTTGGCCATTTTAAGTACCCTGCTCCCGACCCAAAACAGTGACACCGAGGATTCAGTTCGAATAGCGTTGCCACTCCTACAAAAGATTAGGCGCACGCTTTGGCATTAGAGGCCTGGAATGCAGATATAGTTTTCTGGTTGGCTGGCTTGCTAATTGTTTTTTAGTTCTTTGTGGGTGTTGAATCTACTATGTGGCTGGACCACACCTTAGTCGTGTAACATGGTTCAACACAGAGGAGTTGCCTATATAAACGGTAACAATGATTATATGTACGGTAAGTTCGTTGTTACAGTCCAGGGGTAGACCAACTAGCTAAAAGGGGGCTAAAGGGGCTCGCCCAACCATGGCAGGAGGGGCATCAACGAAAAACAAGGCCGTGACCGCCCTTGTGTTGGATTGGACCAATTGGACAAAGGGATCCGCTGGTGGCTGGGGCTGGGGATGGGTAGCCTCGCTGTAACCATGGAGGGGCGGTAACTAGGGTTGTTTTGTGTGCGGTGTGTGTAACCTTGTTGCTGCAATGCTGCCCTCGTGTTAGGATATGGGGATCCGCTGGGGATGGGGAGCTAAGGCTGTTCGTTGTGCGGTGAGGTATGAGAAAGCCTCGCTGAGCCCCGCTGTCACTAGGGTTGTTTTGTGTGCTGTGTGCAATGTGCGGTGCGTGCAACCTTGTTGCTGCCCTCGTGAACCTTGTTGCTGCCCTCGTGGCTGTTCTTGCGGAATGTATGTCTCGTTTACCGCGCGCCTTGGTATACAGTTGCGCGTTACCTCACAAACTGGGGCTGTGCACCCTCCGGCTGTGACCAGTGATTTTTTTAAGGATTTGGTCACTAACTTAAATAATCGTGCTGCACGATTCCCAGGTCTGGAGTTTGAGGAGATGGAAACATTAATAATCGCTCAGCGCGATTTTGCTTACATTCAGGCCGAGGAATAAATAAAATAATCGTGCACACCTATAATCAAGGTTTGAGCCACTCGGGTCATAAAAACGGACTGCCTTAAGGGGGACTTACAATTGTCTCAACTAGACCCCAAGATGTTGACAGCCAATGGTGTGTATCGAATGAGGATTGCAGGGTCTGTGCAATTAAATACCAAAAATAAATGCCAGGACTGACTTAGATTAAGAACCAAAATTAAATACTCCAACTTACTACTACTACCTGACCTGGCACTAACTAAAATATCCACTTTAGACTAAAATGTCTTTGAACCTACAAACATCGCTCCAGACTTGAATTGTCTATGTGCAAGATTTCAGGTATAAACAAAAATTATAAAACTCAGGCAATGGCCTATCAAGTATACACTAGCCTGTCTGACTATCAACTAGGTTGGCTGTAGAATTGTGTAACAGCCCAAGCCAGGGTTGGTTACAGCCCAAGCCAGGGTTGACCGACGTGGGCACATCCCAGTACCTTGAAGGCCTCCTCAAAAGGGAAGGTGTCTGCGGGGAAGAGGCGTCGCATGGTGAACGCACGCATAGTGCAGTTGAGATGTTCTACTTCCAGCCTGTTCCTGCAAGGGCTCTTCAGGAAGTTCATAGCCGAGAACGCCCTCTCATCCTCAACCGAGCCTGCAATTCTAGGTCAGGCAGTCGAGGGCTCGTGGCTCGCATTCACATGGCATGGTATCGAAAAGCTCAGCTTACCTGGAGAAGTCAGAGTGACGACAGTAGCTGCTCCTCCCGACTCTGGAGGGGGGTGTGTGTGGGGGGGGGGGGGATTGGGGGGACCTGCGCAATTCAGGAATCAGCAGTCAGCATGCAGCGTTTGTCAATACCTCGCGGCTCAACCCGTCGCCCAAAATCTACGTACCAAGAGTTTCAGTTGCACATGTCAAATCGATAATAGCTTCCGGCGAGGGCGGGGGAAGAGAGCACCGCTCTACTGGGCGACCTAGGCGAGTGGGCTCCACGACCATGACGAAGCCTGTGATGGTCTTCCATCTCCCGGGAGGAGGCTTGTTCGTTAGAGCAGTAGGCTTGCGGCCTACCTTGCCCTTGGGTTTGTCCTTATTCGGGACCATTCAGCTTGATCCATCAATCGGGTCAAAGCTTTTGTAGCTCGAAACAATAACCGCAGCAGTTCTTCGACGCGGAACAGACCTGAAACCACAGGCCGTTACTTACGTTTGAACGGTGAGCGGCGTGTGGAGTCCACACTTGCTGTGGAGCCGTGTGGACCTAACGAACCTGACGTGTCAGGGACTGTCAGCCTGTGCCAAGGCCAACTATATTGACCGCCCACACGGTTTTGGTTTTGGTTTTATAAGCTTATGTAAGGGCGGTCAGTATATATGTTGAAGCATTGTTAATTGAAATTGAAATTGTTACATCCGTGTAGAACCGTTACTCACAGGACGTGAAGTTAAGGGCACCATAGCGTAAGCCGGGGCTAGCTATAGTCACCGTAGGACCATCTCAGTAAAAAGAATTACCACCGATGCCTGGACAACAGGCACCGTAGCCCCATCATGCCAGTGCAGCTTAATACGGGGGTTTTTCACCCCGGTTGGGAAGCACCGGCACAATACAGCTGGTAAGACAAAACCTGAGAGGGGGGACGGTCTGTGTGCTAGTCCCCGGGTATCGACCCGGGGTGTGTTTCCATAAAGCGTCTGCACTGTAAAATACTCTGGAAACTAGTAATGGTGTGAGAATGGACTGTGTCCGCCAATTTGAGGGCACAGGATCTCTGAAGTCCAAGAGTAGTCATAGAAGTCAAAAAATAGGTAGGAATAGTACCAGTTGTACCAACGGTAATAACTTCATAGTGAACAAGGTATCCAGCCGATCGAAGGCCATTGACTAATTCAACATGTTGGGCATGTTTAGTAATAAACTTAGTAGCGTGATTAGTATCAGAGCAGTATCCAAGCTCAAGAACCCAGAGTTCTTTATCAGACATACAGGTAGGAGAGTCTATGTCAGGTAGGACGGCAAGATCAGGTCTCATCCTCTTCCAATCCTCTACAGTAATAGTGGAGGGGCGTAGCCAGTCGGGGAGACGTTTGCCCAGGACCCCCCTGGGAAGGTCCTCTTCCTTGCCAGCGTCCATGATCATTCTGCGAGATCCTAGGGCTCCTGTGCAGATGGCCTTGTGGATGAGTCGCACTGCGGCGTCATGTCTCTTGGTGTAGAGCCCCTTGAAAGTCCGGTGTGTGCAACCCGCCAGGATGTGGCCCGCTCCGTCCTCACATGTGTGGCAGATGGGGCATAGGGAGTTCATGGGTGGGTGAGTGCTGGTAGTATAAGGGAGTTTCCAGCGGAATGCAAGTTTACGGTTCCACAGTCTAACCCAGCGGGCTTTAAGGATGTGGAATTTAGTTTTATGCTGGATAAGGGTTGAGGTCCAAAATTTGTTACTTGCTTGAGGAAGTTGGTGGGGGGTGTTTTCAGCCCAGGTGGTTGCATAAATCCCTTTAAGAGGGTGTTAACCAAGGTGGCAGCTAGTGGGTAGGTTAGAGGTGATACCTTGTGTAAGGTTAGGTGCTAAAATTCTTGGGGGGATATCTCCCATGGGTGTACGAGGAGGTTGAACTGTAGGCCAGTAAACATTGTGGCGGGGGATTTCCCCAGTGTTATCAGTAAAATTAGTTGAGGTAGGGTGCTCAGCTGCCTTGTGTGCCAGAGTGTCTGCTCTGTCATTTCCAAGGATACCTGTGTGGGAACGGAATTTACAAAGGGTGGTGTGTGAGCCATGCAGGATGCGTTGAATGAGGTGTTTTTGAATTGATTTCAGTAATTCAGTATGAATGGAACGGGTTGTTGTGGTGGGGTCATGAATCATTTTTTTTATAAGTTGAAGAGAGCAGAGGCTGTCTGTATGAAGGGTAAGAGATTTGTCATAATCAATGTTGAGAAGGGCTTGGTGGATGGCTACCAGTTCTGCCCGGTTGTTAGTTTTGGTGGCCCCTATTCCCCCAGGGTTGATGGTGTAGCTTTGTCCTGCAGCCGGGACATATACTGCAGCACCTATTTTGCTAGGATGCCCTGGTTTACCTTTTATTAGGCTACCATCCGTGTAGACCTGGAGGCCAGAGGAGGGGGTAGCAAGGTAAAAACAGGGGTGGGTAATGGTAAGAGGAGAGGGGGGAGGGTGTTGGTGGAGTAAAGGTTGCCAGGGATTTTTGGCAAGAGATTTAAGTTTCCGAGGGTAGGTGTTGACAATGTCAGTGAAAGTAAGTGTGGAAGGTGGTGTGATAGTAGAGGGCTCCCAGGATGAGGAGAGGCTTTGCATGTAGTATGTCCATTGGTCAATAAAGTCTGGGAGTTTAGGAAAGTAAGTCTCTTGGCTGTGAGGGTTGCATATAAGGATGAGATGTAATTTTTGAGTGGAGGGTGGGGTGTGAGATTTGCTGCCAAGCCATATTTCAGAGGTAGTATAAAATTCAGACTGTGGTCTAGAGTCAATGTAGTGGATCCAGGAGTGGTGGAGGAGAGTTTTGTAAGGGGCAGCAAGGTCATCAGGGAGGAGCATCAGGGTGCAGGTAGGGCTGAGAGTATTTTCAGCATGGTCAGCACTTGCTAGAGCCCACCTTAGAGCTTGGTGTGCTTGTGTGGTGGAATTGGGAATGTCCACCAGTGAGCCCCCAGTCCAGATGGTAAGAAAGGGGTCTTGGTTGGAGCCAAAGAGCTGGTCAGCAGGGCTGGTAGAAGAGAAGCTGGTGAGGCTTTGGTCGTAGCTAAGAGGATTGGAGGTACGATGGTGAGTAATGCCCAGAGCAGCTGCTGCTTGGTAGAGGAAGGGAGACAGAATGTTAGTGGCAGCAGGAGCAGCTCTGTATCTGGTGAAGAGGGCAGCTAGGTCAGTGTGGTATGTTCCTCCTTGGGTCAGTTGGTTCCATTTGGTTGGGTGGTGATTTTTAAAGTGGTCATAGTTTTGTTTAAGAGAGGTGAGCCTGTCGTTGGGAATGTGCCTAAGACAGTGACCTGTGGGGTTATAAAGATATGAAACGTTGGTATGTGTGTGTGTGGATTGACCATCCAGAGTAGTGAGGATGCCTGTTTGTATAATGTAGGCTGAGGGCGGTTGAATGTCCCAGTCTGGGTGCCTGTCGTGTGTGTCAATTTCCAGAAGTTTGTGAACAAGGTTGTGGTTGTCAGCATTAAATCCTGGGGAGGTGGCCCATTGGCCTTGTTGCTGGAGGTTAGTGAGGTGGGTGTCCTTCCTGGGATTGAGGTATGTGGTTATCGGAGGAGTGGTTTTAAAGGTGTGGGTTAAGTGGTCATATGTTGGTTGTCCTACCAGTTCAACAAGGTGAGCCGCATGGTGAGATTGAGGCTTCCAGTGTATGGTGGAGGTAGTGGGGGTGAGAGGTGTGCAATGGTGGATGCTGTATCCCATGCGTGTGTAGGAGTTGATATGGTCGTTGTGCATGATGGTTGGGGCCCATTGGACGTGGACAACGGTGGTGGTGGCAAATTTGTCGTCGTTGTAAGAGCGCTTGCCCCGCCAGCTCGTAATGTGCAGGGCTCTGTACTGAGATCCGTAAGTAAGGTGAAGCAGGCGCGCCGGTGGTGCAGGTGCGCTGCTGGCTGGGAATGTCATGGCCTCGCGGATCCTGTCAGGGTGCGAGGTGGAGGTTATTTTATATGCGCGGTAGAATTTGGAAGAGGAGGAGTGTCGAATCCAGGATTTGCTCAAGTAGTGGCGCGCTGACCAAGTGGCGTCACTGTTGGGGCAGCCCCATGCTTGGTGCGCGTGACTGCCTGCGATCTGCGTGGGCCACGCCCACCATTGGTTTCCTTCCAGGTCCCCAGTGGGGTCCGCCTCGTAGTCTGCATCAGTAACGGAGGCGTGAGGTTGGTAGCGCTGGGTAAGTGGGGTGGAGGATTCGATAGGAGCAGGAAGTTTAACGTTGTCTGTCGTGTTCTGCGAAATTGCGTAGCCAGGCGCGAGTTGCCTGTGGGAGAGGGGGAGTGGGTCAGAGTGAGTTGGAGGAGTGACGGTTTGGAAGGAGGAGAGGTGTGCGGTGAGGCGGTTCAGGGATCGTTAGTGGTGTTTAGTAATTTTGTGTGAAGTAATAAGAGAGAGGTCTGAAGTGCTGATAAGATGAGTTCCCATGGGGGTGACCAGGTCGTGGTATGAGTAGATGTCCAGGTCGTGAAAAGGAGTCATTAGTGAGATAGGGATTGCCTGTGGTGGAAGAGGGAGAGAGTGTATGTTAAGTTTGTCAAGGAGTTCTGTGTCATTCCAAGAAATTATTATGTCAGATTTTTTAATAATTTCCAGCTGGCGGGCTAGGGACATATATTTAAGTTGCTTGCTGGAGAGAGAGAGAGGATCTAGAGTGGTCATGGTGGAGGTTGATTTGTCAAGAAGAGCCCTGGTGAGAATTCCCAGGTGACCTTGGTCGTTCATGGACTGGGTGAGGGCTGTTGCAGTAATCTGAGTATATTCAGTGAGTAGAGAAGGCACCCCTAGTCCTGCCTCTGTTTTAGGGAGGTGGAGTGCTCTTGTCGGAAAGGATCTAGGAAGGGAGCAGCAGAGTTTAACTGTTTTTAATACTGCTCTGTCAATGACATGAATGTCGGTTAGTGAGAAGGGAGCTACTATCATGGGGTATTTAATAGCTGCTCTGACACATTGTGAGATTATTCGTAGACATTGGGTGGGGGTTGCCCTATTTTTAGCTTTAGTGAGGATACTCAAGCCTTAGTTGTGGATGGTTTCAATAGTAGAGTGAAGTTGAGTTTTCCAATTTAAGGTGAGTGAGATGTGAACCCCCAGGTATTTATAGGCTTGGTCTGGCGGCTGGTAGGTAGCATAGGAATTACCTAGAGGAATGTTTTCTAGCCTTTGTTTGAGAGTGTTGTTGTGAGTAGGTTGTGAGGGGTGTGATTTGTGGAGCATGCCACTAACCACACATTTAGTGGCGTTAAGAGGAATGCCCGACCAGATACTAAAAGTTTGAACTTTACCACATTGGATGCGAGGGTCCTCTGAGCTGCCGGTTAGGACGGCAGTGTCATCAGCATACCCCAAGCTGCTAGTGTGGTTTTCATCTGCTGTTGTGGAGGGTAGGGATGCTGCTCTGTATCCTCGTCCTCCAGAACGGAGCCATCTGTGTAGGGGTTCTAGAAAAATAATGAGAGTAAGGGGGAGAGAGTGTCCCCCTGGATAGTGCCCCTAGTGATGGGGATAGGGGAGCAGATGTATTGTTAAGGAGGATATGTGTAGAAGAGTTTGTGTAAATTCCTTTAATTGTATCTATAGTATCATGGGTATAACCCAAGCTGTGCATAATGCAGAGAAGTTTTTGGTGATCAATCATGTTGAAGGCAGAGCTAAAGTCAAAGTAGGCAGCATAAAGGTCCTGGTGGAAGAGGGCAGCATCCTCAATGTTGTGGAGTAGGGTCAAGAGTTGTCTATAGGTACTTTTGTCTTTTCTGAAACCCTCTTGGCAGGCACTGAGAATGTGATTGGTTTCAGAGTAGGTAGTAATAGTGTTGGTAACAAGAGAGGTCCAGAGTTTGGCTACAGCATTGTTGAGGCCTATTGGCCTGTAATTTTGGGGTAAGCAAGGATCTGATTTTTTGTAGAGCATGACTGTGTGGGAGATTTTCCAGCAGTCTGGTGTTTCTCCCAGGATCCATACTAGATGCATGAGTTTGTGTATGGTGAGGTGCATTTCCTGTGGGAGGCACATAAGTAGTTCATTAGGTATGCGTCTGGGCCTGTGGCTTTGTTAGTGAGAGTTTCCTGATGCAGTCATCATAGGTGGTTGAGGAGGAGAGATAGGTGTAAGGGGAGGCAGTGGTTTGTATGGAGTTGGCTGGAGTTTCAAGGTGGTATTTGTCTGTGTGTGTTTCCCATGGAGGGGAGTGGCATGTCGGGTATAATCATCTAAGATGGGTGGTGTGGGAGGTGACATAAGTTTACCCATGTGTTTGGTCAGAACTTCCAGGAGGCCCTGGGTACTGGTGTTAAGTGTGTTTGAGGATGCATCCAGTAGGGCAGTGGGTGTGTGTGTAATTTTCAGGAGAGAAAATATACCTGTGAGTTTGTCGTGCCTGTGTGCTGAGGCGGCGTCTGAATTTCTTGATGGAGGCAGTTGCTCTCTCCTCTTTGAGTGCAGCCTGCATGTGACGTAGTTCTGTGATACTTTGTTGAATATCAGCAGTTAGAGAGAGGCAGTAGTCAGGGAGGAGTAGGTTTTGTAGGTGTTGTTGTATTTTGATTTTAGTGGTAGGTGAGTATGTACCTGCCGTATGAGGTGTGCTTCTGAGCTCCATGTATTGTTGTTGGTCAAGGTGGTGGAGGCTTTTCGAAGTGCTTTAATGTGTTTCATATGGGAGTTTAATGACCGTCGTAAAGTTTTTAGCAGTTCCTGTCTGGGGCAAGAAACATGCATGGTGTGCTAGACTACTGGGGCAGAGATGTTATCATGCTTGGAAGAGGTGGTGTAAAGCGATCATGAATGATCTGCCATGCTGTTAAGATTTCTGGCATGGGGCTGTGAGTTACTGTTACTAGATGGATGGTGCAGCTGTTCTATAGTCTCCCAGATAAGTTTGGGCTATAGTCCAGGCTTTAGTTATGTTGATGTGGCATGGTTGAAATTGATGGAGAAAAGAAATTTATTTGAATTGCCTCTTTGGCTGTGGCAGGTCCTGTTGTTGACGAGGGAGTGCAGTTGGGTGTTGGATGGTGAGGTGGTTGTGTACAGGTTGGGCGGTGGGAAAGGAGAGGAGTAATTTGTGTTCGGGTCAAGTTGTCAGAAGTGGTCTCCATGGGGTGTTGTGGTTCTGTCCCCATGGTTGCAGGTGGAGGGTTGATGAGAATGATTCATATATCTGCGCTGTAGGAGGTGGTGCCGATACGTATGGGGCCGGGAGCTGGGTGGATGTGAATTGAATATTTATTAAGATGCTGGTAGTGAGGCTGGTCCTCCAGGTGATGGACTGTGTTGCTTCTATCAGTAAGGTAGTAAGCTGCATTCCAGTCTCCCCCTGCAATATAGTGGTGAGAGGGGTTCTGGGATATGATGTAGTGGATGTGTTCATAGATGCGGGCTTTTTTTGGCAGGATCATTGCCGGGCATGTCGCCCCCTCGGATGTGCGTGCTGTTGTTCATCATTTGTGAGTGAGATTGACCCGCTATGTGTCCGTAGGGATTTCATGTTTAATAGGGGTGCCAGAAGTAAGGTCTTTTTGCTAAGTGTGATGACTCCAGTTGGCGCGGGGGGTACATCAATGTTGTCTGCCGTGGGAGCTTGCTAATGGTTTTGCTGCTGTGATTGAAAAGTGGTAGTCAAAGAGCGTCTGTTGATTCATATTATTAGCCTGTATTGTGGGGTTAGTTTGTTTCGGTGTTGTCGAATAAAATGTCTGGACATTAGTTAGATATGGTCATGGAGTGTTCCAGGATGAGAAAAATGCCTCTGCAGTTGGCAGGTGCTCAGTTTTAAGTGAGCTAGAGTGCCGTTTGCTGTTGTGAACAGGATATGAAAAAGAGTCTGCAGTACCTTTTACTCTTTTCGTTGGAAGGGTTTTGTGGGAGTTCTGGCCGGAGCAGTTCTTGGAGGAGGTTTGCCCCAAACACTTCTTGCATGGGGAAACTTAGTGCACGGTCCGGAGGGCACCTGCTAGGTATAGGGCGCGAGGGTGTTGTGCATCTGGTGCGGCGGGGGGTGAGCGTTGTCGTTAAATTATTTTATTGTAGGAGCTATTTTTTGTTGTGCTCTGGGGGTTCCTCCTCGTCCGGAGCACTCAGGACAATCGTTTCGTGGGGGTCTTTTTGCTTTCACGAGGAGGACTCTAGGGGGCTCTTCTGCTCTGATCGGGTGGGTTAGGAGATCCAGCGGCCCGTTCCTCTGAGGAGTTATCCTGAGCTGGTACGTTGTGATCGGTGAGTTCTGCAGGGCCATGGTGGAGTTCTGGGGTCCATACTGTGGGGAGAGGTCAGGACGGTTTGTGCGTGGGTGTGGTGTTACTCGTAGGGGAGATCATGTTCACCAGCTCTCCCTAGTGGGTGGCTGGTGTGTGTTAATTCTTGGTGACACGTGGGTGAAAGGAAGGCGGGTTGTGATGTTTTGGGAAGAGGTTGTAGATGTTGTGCCCTTGGCGTTTATCCCATCTGGAGTGGAGATGCTAGGGCCGTTTGTGTTCAGCGTTCAGGTACCACCCCTTACCTTACTTTGTTAATGGTGTCGCAGGTCCCTACCAGTTGTAGTGGAGGATCAACCCGGTGCAGTGGGAGGAAGCCGAGATTATAACATTTGTGTTTCGTGCTGCCCGGCATAACTCCTGCAGAATAGTTCTCAGATGGTGCTCCGTTGTTGGTGTGGGAGGGGGGAGGATGGGATGGGTCTATGGCGTACTGTTTGTGCGTTTGTGGGACCAGGGAGAGAGCTCAGGAGATTTCTGTTAGCCAGGTAATAGTTGACTAACGGGATTGTGTAGGTACGGTTTCGTTTGTGAAATGAAGCGTTCTAGATCACACATCATTGTGAGTTGTGAGTTAGCGTGACGTGGGTGTGACTTACGGTTATGGACGCCTGATAGGACCTCTTGCAGTCCAGGGCCTGGTATCGAGGTAGGCGTTAACGGTACTCGAATGAACTTGCCCGTGACAGTCTATTTGGGGTCCGAGAGCTAGAGCTTGTTTACAGGAGTGGACCGTCGCTGGAGCCGGTCTACCCCCCTAGGACTGTATCCCAGGTAGGACGAGTCAAGGTTTAATGTCCTGAGTTCCCGGATTTCCTATTAGGTTTCCCCGCTCGGGCATTGCTTGCGGAGGGTTCCGAACGAAGGCAAGCTGGTCACGATTGACTATCAAGTGGGTCTCTGTCCTGATGTCAATAGCTTGGTTCCCCCCCGATGATCCAATCAAGTTGCCCCTATGGCGCGGGAAATCAGAAGGTGGCTATAGAAGTCTATGACTGGAAGCGGGGGATCATCCTGGGTGCCCCCAGAAACTCCCTATGGCTTCTTCCCAGACAGTCTTCTTGGTCACCTCCTTCACTGGTTGGTGGGAGCTGCCTGTCCTGGGCGGGCTGGGTTCAGCTGCCTGGGGGCAGTGGCGGGGGGGGCTTTGTGGCCTGTGGAATTAAAAGTATGTTATGTAGCTGCTGGCTGTCAAAACGGGCACGCAGGGGGAGAGAAATTGTTTAGGTGGTTTACCTGAAGGGGGTGATGGTTGGAGCAGTTCCATTAGGTGGTAGGGTCCTTCGGGGGTAGGAGCAGTCAATCCATGGTGGCGGAGCAGGTCAAGCTCACGTAGCGGGGGCCATGGGGAAGGCAACCCATAGGGTTGGCTTTGGCAGGAGGCGAGGAGGGCTGGAAGAACATAGTCAGTTCTGCCCATAAGTCGAGATGGAGGCGGCTCTTGAATCTCTTCCAGCTGGCCCGGTCAGCACCAAAAAAAGGTTAGTAGAGGGTTCAAGGGGGGGGACACCCCTTTGCAGCGTGCGGTCAGGCCGATCTCCTTGTAATGATGCAGCCTGCCAGGGTACCCAGTCTCGGGAGGAGGTTGGCCATGTCCTCACAGCATTCATCTGCTGCAAAGGACAAGTCAAAGTCAACGCATCCAGTTTTACTTCCGCCCTGGCTTCATGCCTGACCTGGACCTCTACAAGAAGGACAA
>JACBWV010000050.1:0-33076 GCA_013435795.1 Chlamydomonas sp. ICE-L
CACTATAAACATGTCTTGTGTTTTGTTCTGACGTCCCCCCTCCCCCCCCCCAAACACACACCATGTTGTGCTGTGCGTTGAGTCACTTCTATTCAGTGTCTCAAAACCACCAAGAGAGCAGCCCCACCCCACCCCCCCTTCAACCCCCCACCCCCTGTTGGGTTGTTGCCCATTTTTTTTTTGGGTTTTTTTTCACTCCTTCAATCTCGACCACCAGCAGAGCCCCCCCCCCTCCCCCACCCCCAACACACACTTGTTGTGTTGTTTGCCATGTCACTACATTCATCCACCCACCAGCAGAGCCCCCCTCACCACCCCCCCCCACACCCCACACACACACACACACACAAACACACACACACATGTGTGTTGTTGCCGGGTCCCCCCCCCCCCCCACCCCCCCCCTTCAACCACACACACACCTGTTGTGTTGTTTGCCGGTCACTCCGTTCATCTCCACCACCAGCAAAGCAGACAGCACCCCAATGGCCCCCCCACAGAAGGAGGCCACAATGGGGTCAACATCAGCGAATTGAGAGGGCATGTGCACGGAGCCAATGAAGTCAGCGTACGAGGTGCCTGGGTGAGGGGATGGTGGAGTGTGTGTGGGGTGTGTGTGTGTAGCAGGGGTTGGGTTGGGTTGGGTTGGGTTGGGTTGGGTTGGGTTGGGTTGGGTTGGGTTGGGTTGGGGTTGTGTAAGTGGTGGTGGGTGTGGGTGTGTGGGTGTGTGGGTGTATGTGGTAGGGAATGTGCAAGGAGGCAATGAAATCAGCGTACGAGGTGCCTGGGTGAGGGGATGGTGGAGTGTGTGGGTGGGAGAGGTGCCTTGGTGGGGTGAGGGTAGGGTTGGAGTGGGGTGGGAGTGTGTAGGTGGTGGTGGGTGTGTGGGTGGGGGGGGGTGGTTGTATGTGGTAGGGAATGTGCACGGAGCCAATGAAGTCAGCGTATGAGGTGCCTGGGTGAGGGGGGATGTTGGAGTGTGTGGGTGGGAGGTGCCTTGGTGGGGTGGGGGTTGGGTTGGGTTGGGGTGGAGTGTGTAGGTGGTGGTGGGTGAGTTGGGTGGGTGGGTGGGTTTGTTGGGGTGGGTGGGTGGGTGTATGTGGTAGGGAATGCGCACGGAGCCAATGAAATCAGCGTACGAGGTGCCTGGGTGAGGGGATGGTGGAGTGTGTGGGTGGGAGAGGTGCCTTGGTGGGGTGGGGGGTAGGGGTGGGGTGGGGTGGAGTGTGTAGGTGGTGGGGGGGTGGGTGGGTGTGTGGGTGGGGGGGGTGGGTGTATGTGGTAGGGAATGTGCAAGGAGCCAATGAAATCAGCGTAGGAGGTGACTAAGTGAGGGGATGGTGGAGTGTGTGTGTGGGGGGTTGTGTGGGTGGGGGGTGGTGGGGGGGGGGAGTGGTGGGAGTGGGTGGGGTGAGTGGGTTTGGTGGTGGTGGTGGGTGGGTGGGTGGGTGGGTGTATGTGAGATGGCATGTGCACGGAGCCAATGAACTCATCCTAGGAGGTGCCTGGGTGAGGGGATGGTGGAGTGTGTGTGTGTGGGTGGGGGGGGTAGGTGTGGGGGGGTGAGTTGGGTGGGGGGGGGGGGGTTGGTGGGTGTGTTGGTGGTGGTGGTGGTGGTGGGTGGGGGAGGGGGATGGCATGTGCAAGGAGCCAATGAAATCAGCGGAGGAGGTGCCAGGGTGGGTTTGGGGTTGAGGTGGATGGTGGCGGTGGTGATAGTGGTGGAAGTGGTGGTGGTGGTGGCGGTGTTGGTGTTGGTGTTGGTGTTGGTATATATAATTGGAATGGTGTGCAACTACTGCACACCTCCCAACTCGAGCTTGACCTCTAGGATAGAAGCGAAGATGCCGCCAAAGGTGATGATGGCTGCCAGGCTGGCGGTGATGGTGGTGGTGGTAGCGTTGGTGTGCAGAAATGCAGTGGTGGTGGTGGTGGTGGTGGGTGCGTGGGTCGGTGGTGGTGTTGGTGGTGGTGGTGGTGGTGGGTGTTGGTGGTGTTGGTGGTGGTGGTGGGGTGTGGTGGGTGGTGGGGGGTGGTGGGTGGTTGGTAATGGTGGTTGGTGGGTGGTGGTGGTGGGTGTGGTAGTGGTGGTGGTGGGTGGTGGTGGGGGTGTGGGTGGTGCGTGCGGGATGGTGGGGGATGTGGGGGGTCGGGGTGGTGGGTGGTGGTGGGGGTGGGGGGGGTGGTGGTGGTGGTCGGTGGTGGTGGGTGGTGGTGGGGGGTGGTGGTGGTGGTGGGGTGTGGGTGGAAGGTGGCTGGTGGGTGGTGTAGGTGGTGGTGGTGGTGGTTGAGTGGTGGTGACTGGTTATGGTGCGTGGGTGGTGAGGTGGTGGTGTGGTGTTGGGTGGTGGGTAGGGGGTGGTGGTGGGTGGTGGGTGGGGGGTGGTGGTGGTGGTCGGATTGGTGGTGGGAGGTGGGTGGTGGTGGTGGTGGTGTTGGTGTTGATGGGTGTTGGGGTTGATGGTGCTGGGTGGTGATTGTGTGGTGTTGTTGGTGTGTGTGGGTGTTGGTGGGTGGTGGTCTGTGTTGGTGGGTGGTTTTGGTGTTGGCTGTGGTGTTGGTGTTGGTAGGGTAGTTGGATGGGTGTTGTTGTAGCGTGGTGGAGGTGTGTGGTGTGGTGTTGGTGTTGGGGTGTTAGTGTTGGTGAGCATGTTGGTGGGGTGGTGGGTGGTGGGTGGTGATTGGAGGTGGTGGTGTTATGTGGTTGGTTGTTGGTGTTGGTGTGGTGTGGCCGGCTTTTTTTGTTGGTGTTGGTGTGGTTGTGGTGTTGGTGTGGTTGTGGTGTTGGTGTGGTGGGGTTGTGGTGTTGGTGTGGTGGTGTGGGGGGTGGTGGTAGTGGTTGGTGGGGGTTGTTGGTGGTGCGTGGTGGCGTGGTGGTGGATGGTGGGTGGGGGGGGGTGGGGGGTGGGTGGTGGGGTGGTGGTGGTGGTGGGTGGTGGTGACAGGTGCGGGGTACAGGGACTGGGTGGTGGTGGTGGTGGTGGGGGTGGAAGTGGTGAGTGGGTGGTGGTGGTGAGTGGTGGTGGTGAGGGGTAAGGTAGGTGGTGGTCGGTGTTGGTGGGTGGGTGGTAGGTGGTGGTGGTGGTGGTGGTGGTGGGGTGGTGTGGTGGTGGTGGGTGGTGGGTGGTGGGTGGTGGTGGTGGTTGGTGGTTGTGGTGGTGAGTGTTGGCTGTGTTGGTGGTTGGAGGGTTGTGGTTGATGGTGTGTGTGGTTGTGGTGGGTGGTGGGTGGGTGGTGGTGGTGGTGGATGGTGGGTGTTGGTGGTGGGTGGGGGTGTTGGTGGGTTTTGGTGGTGGCTGGTGTGGTGGGGGTGGTGGGGTTGGTGGGTGTGGTGGGGTGGGTGTTGGTGTTGGTGTTGTTGGTGTTGGTGGTAGGTGTGGTGGTGTGGTGGGTTGGTGGTGTGGTGGTTGGTGTGTTGGTGGTGTTTGTTGGTGTTGGGGGTGGTCGTGTGGTGTTGTTGGGGGTGTGTGTGGTGTTGTTGGTGTTGTGTTGGTGTTGTTGTTGGTGTTGGTGTTGTTGGTGTTGTTGGTGTTGGTGTTGGTGGTGTTGGTGGTGTTGGTGGTGTTGGTGTGTTGTGGTTGTGGTGGTTGGTGTTGGTGGTGTTGGTGGTGTTGTTGTTGTTGGTGTTGGTGGTGGGGGGGAGTGGAATGGTGTGAAAACTTATTCTAACATTTCCCAACGGGCTGAGCTGACCTCAGGATAGGAGCCTGAGTGGTTGTGGTGGTTGTTGTGGTGGTATGTGGTGGTTTGGTGGGTGGTGTGGGTGGTCGCATTTCGGTGGGGGTGTCTGGTGAAAGTGCGTGGGGGTAGTGAAAGTGGTGGGGGTGGTGGGGGGGTGGCATGGTGTGCAACTACTCACCTCCCAACCCGAGCTTGACCTCTAGGATCGGAGCCAGGATGCCGCCAAAGGTGATGATGGCTGCCAGGCTGGCAATGTAGAAGCTGTAGTAAGAGGTAAGCGTCTTTTCGCTCAGAGGGGGCAGCCAGGGGAGGGCGGAGAGGTATTTCTCATTGGCAAGCTCTTGGGCTGGGGTCATGGCACCGCCCTGTGTAGATGGGGTAGGTGTGTGTGTGTTAGTGTGTGTGTGCAGGTGTGTGTAGGTGTGCTCCTGTGTGTATGTGTTTGTGTGTGTGTGTTTGTGTGTGTGGGGCGATGAGGTATTTCTCATTGGCTGGCTCTTGGGCTGGGGTCATGGCACCGCCCTGTGTACATGGGGAACGGGATGGGGGTGCGTGTGGTGTGCTGTGCGTGTGCAGGTGTGTTGTAGGTGTGCTCCTGTGTTGTATGTGTTTGGGTGGTGTGTGTTGTTGGGGGGGGGGGGGGGGGGGGTGGGGGGGGGGGGGGTAGACAGGGGGGTAGACAGGACAAGGCGGGGAGGTACTTCATCGTGGCAAGCTCTGGGGCTAGGGGTCATAGGCACAGCCCTGTGTACATGGGGAAGGGGTGGTGGTGGAGGTGGTGTGTGTGTATGTGTGCGTGTTAAAATTTGTGTGTGTCCGTGTGTATGTGTTAGTGTGTGTGTGTATATGTGTATGTGTGTGTGTTAAAATTTGTGTGTGTGTCCGTGTGTATGTGTTAGTCTGTGTGTATGTGTGTATGTGTGTGTGTTCAAATTTGTGAGTGTGTCCGTGTGTATGTGTTAGTGTGTGTGTATGTGTGTGGTTAAAAATTTCTGTGTGGGGTCCGTGTGGATGTGTTTTGTTTGTGTATGGTGATGGTGGTGTTCAAATTGTGAGCGTGTCCGTGGTATGGTGTTAGGTGTGTGTATGTGTGCAAGTTGTGTTCAAATTTGTCTGTGTGTGTCGTTGGCTGTGTAGTGTGTGTGTTTGTGCGTATGTGTGTGTTAAAATTTGTGTGTGTATGTGTGTGTGTTAGTGTGTGTCTATGTGTGTATGTGTTAGTGTGTGTGTCCGTGTGTATGTGTTAGTGTGTGTGTATGTGTGTATGTGTGGGGGGGAGGGGGTTAATGTGTGTAGGTGTAGGTGTAGGACGGGGCAAGGATGAGGGTTGAGAGGTCTCGTTGGGTTGCTAGATCTTGGTGGGGTCATGGCACCACCTGTGTAGATGATGAAGGGGTTTGTGTGTGTGTTGTGTTAGTTGTTTGGGTTGTTGTGCGTATGTGTGTGTTAAGTTGTGTGTTATGTGTGTGGTGTTTAGTGTGTGTCATGTGTGTATGGTTATTGTGTGTGTCCGGTGTTATTGGTTAGTGTGTGGGTATGTGTGTCTGATGTGTGGGGCGGTGTTAAATGTTTTTATTACGTTGGTGTCGGACGGTCCAGCTTCGAGTATGTTTTGTTGCTAGATCGGGGGCTTGGGGTCCATGGCACCACCCGGTGTACGATGAATGCAGGGTTTTGTGTGTTATTGTGTGTGTGCAGGTGTGTGTATGTGTGTGTGTGTTGTGTTTGTTGTGTCTGTGGTGTGTGGTGTTTGTGCTTGCGTGTTCGGTGTGCGTAGTTTCTGTTGTGTGTTTTGTGTGTGGTGTGTGGAATATGTCTGTGATGCTCGTTTGTTTCCTTTTTTGATAGTTTGTATTGTTTGTTTGATTTTGTGGTGTGTTGTTTGTGTGTTCCTTGTGTGGTTTCTATGGTACGTCTTTCGTTTTCCTTTTGGTTTGGGTTAATGTTTTTTGTGTGTGGGTGGGTGTGTGTTATGGTTTGTGTGTGTGTTATTGCTCGATGTGTGGTATGTATTTTGTGTGTGTGGTGTGATGGTGGGTGTCTGTATGTATGTTTGTGTGTGTGTGTGGTGCTGTTTGCAGGTGTGTGTATTTGTGCAGTCCAGGGGTGTAGGTGTTTATGTGGTGTGTGTCGGTGTGTGTGTGTGGGTGTGCTGTGGTGTAGGTGTGCCGTGTGTGAGTATGGTGTTTGTGTGTGTGTGTGTCTGTACGTGTTTTGTGTATTTGTGTGTGTGTGTGTGTGTGGTGCGTGTGGTGCAAAGGTTGTGTGTCTTATGTGTCTCGTAGTGTGGATCTGTTTTTTGTGTGTGTGGGTGTGTTTGTGTGGTGTGTGTAGTCAGGGTTGTGCTCGTGTTGTGTCTGTGTTTGGGTGTGTGGGGGTGTGTCGGTCCGGGTTTGTGTGTTGTGTGTTTGTGTGTGGTGTGTTGTGGTGTAGTGGTGTTTGTCGGGTGGTGCTTCGCGTTGTTTGGTTTTTGTGTAGTGGAGTGCGTGAATGTGTCGGTCTGTGGTTTGTGCTGTGTCTTGTGTGTGTTATGGTGTGTCTGTGTGTGTGGGGTTGTGTGGTGTGCTGGTGGTGTTGTGTGTGGGCTCGATGTGTGTCTCTGGTTTGTGTAGGTGTGGTGTGGATGGCGTGTGGGGTGTCGGTCTGTGTTTTGTGTGTGTGCCGTGTGGTAGTGTGATGTAGTGGTGTGGTGTGTGTGGTGTGGTGTGTTGTGTTGTTTGTGTGGGGTGGTGTGCCGGTGTGGGTGGTGTGTGTGCTCGGTGTAGTGTGTGTGGTGTTTGTGTGTGTTGGTGTGTGTGACCCCCCCTTCCTTCTTTGTTTGCCCCCTACCCCGGCGCCTCCCCTCCTCCCTGCGTCCCCCGCTGTTGTTCTCCCCTCCCTCCCCCCCCCCTCCACACCCCCCCACCCCCGCCGCCCCCCCCGCCCCCCCCCCCCCCCCCCCGTCCCCCCCCCCCCCTCCCCTCCCATCCTCCCCCCCAACCCACCACCCGCCCCACCCCCCCCCACACCACCCCTCAACACCACCCCTCCACACCCCCCCCACCCATCCACCCCCCACACCCACACTTCCCCCCCCCCCCACTACCCACCCACCCACCGCCCCCCCCCCCAACACCAACCCCCCCCACCACCACCTGCACACAACCCGCCCCGCCCCCCCCCACCCACCCCCACCCCCACCTTACCCCCACCGGCCACCCCACACCCCACCCCCACCACGCACACAAACCGCCACCCCCCCTCCCCACCCCCACCCCACCACCACCAATGCACACCACACTCCCCCCACACCCCCCAAACCCCACCCACCCCCCACCACCGGCCACCCAAGCGACCCCCACCCAGCCCCCCCCACCCACTCCCCACCCCCCCCCCCCCCCACGCCCCACCACACCTTGATTCTTTGTTGCACCCTCAAGCGCCTGACCTCCTCCATGAGTAAAATATCTGTTCTTGCGGGCGCCGGATGTTTTCATCAATCCCCCCCCCCCACCACACAAACACACACACACACACACACACACACACACCACCACCACCCCACACAACACTCCACCCACCCACCTTGATTCTTTGTTGCACCCTCAAGCGCCTGACCCTCCTCCATGAGTAAAATATCTTGTTCTTTGCGGGCGACGATGTTCTCATTAATCCCCCCCCCCCCCCCCCCCCACAACCACACACACACACCACCACACACCCCACCCCACACACCCACCACCACCACCACCACCCCACACACACCCCACACACACACCTTGATTCTTTGTTGCACCCTCAAGCGCCTGACCTCCTCCATGAGTAAAAATATCTTGTTCTTGCGAGCGACGATGTTCTCATCAATCTCGACAAGCTGCAGCTTTTCGAAGTCCTTCACCCCCTCACGGCTTTCAATGATGCAGAACTCAGCAATTGGCGTGTTTGACCTGTGTGTGTGTGTGTGTGTGTGTGGGGGGGGGGGGGGGGGGGGGGGGGGGGGGGGGGGGGGGGGGGGAGGGCGAGGTGATGAGTTTCTGCCAATTTTTAAAAATTGATAAAAATCCATTTTTACCAGCTGAAGCATTTTATAGTCTTTCACACCCTCACGGCTTTTGGTGATGCAGAACTCAGCAATCGGCGTGTTCGGCCTGTGTATGTGTGTGTGGGGTGGGGGTGGGGGTGTGTGTATGGTGGTGGGGCAGGGGGAGGTGGTGAATTTTCTGTCAATTTTCAAAAAATGAATTAAAATTTAAATTTGAACCAGCTGCAGCTTTTCAAAGTCCTTCACACCCTCACGGCTTTCGATGATGCAGAACTCAGCAATTGGCGCGTTCGACCTGTGTGTGTGGGGGGGGGGGGGATGAGTTTCTGGCAATTTTCAAAATTTGAATAACAAATTCAATTTCGACCAGCTGTAGCTTTTCAAAGTCCTGAACACCCCCACGGCTCTCGATGATGCAGAACTCGGCAATTTTCTCGTTTGACCTGTGTATGTGTGCGTGCGTGCGTGTGTGTGTGGGGTGGGGGTGGGTGTGTGTGTGTGGAGGTGGGGCAGGGGGAGGTGATGAGTTTCTGTCAATTTTCAAAAATTGAATTTAAATTAAAATTTGAACCAGCTGCAGCTTTTCAAAGTCCCATGCAGAACTCAGCGATGGTTTGCGTTTGACCTGTGTATGTGTGTGTTTGTGTGTGTGTGTGTGTGGGGGGGGGGGGGGGGTAGGTAGTAGTGTGTATTCCATCCATGTTTGCTCTTTCTGCAGACAACGAGCAGCCTCGAGACCGATAGGCCTTGCAAATACATATGATGAGACCTTGTAGTTTCATCCAACCCAACTTGATCTAGACACATCTGTCATAGTTATCATATGTTGCACAGACTGCTGGGTATCGCACTGGGGGACTTGGAATTGGAAGCAGTCAAGAGTTGGCTGGAAAAACATGCAACGGTCACAATCCAGTTCAAACCGAACTAGGCTGTTCAGCCCATGGGGTCATGATCTAGGATCAGGCGTACTTTTGTGCTAACCCGTCGGGGATGTTTCAACTGATACATCGAGCGATTGTGCGGGGTAATTGTCGCACGGCAGTTCGAGGACCTGACCCATTGGCCGACATAGTCACGGAGGTTGATTGGTTGATGTGCCGAGGTTGGCCTTGCCAAGGTCACCGACGTTGGGAACCTCGTACTTCCGGGAAATCGCTCCTAGTTGGGCACCTGGTAAATCTGGTATGTAGATGCAACGAGTTATGCGCAATTGTCGCAAGATAGCTGATCGGTGGTATAGATCGGCCGCGCGCATCTGTGCCGCTTCTATTGCCCCACGACAGCAGACAAAAAGAACAAAAATACTCAAACGAGGACTACTAGCCTCCTTTAGTTAGTCCATGGCACTAATCTGCATGTGCGATTAATTGATGGAGCCGGGAGACTCCAATCAGATGCATCTGTGCACATCTACTATCCCTCTCCCACTGCATGGACAATTATAAATAAAATCATCCTTCGTGCAACATATCTATAGCTGCGATTAATTGGTGCAGCCGGACGATTCCAATTCGTGCCAGGGTGGGCGAGTGTCGAAAAATCCGCGGATACTAACAGCATTGCGATTGACCTAAGGAGAATAGTTCCTACGATAATGCGGTTAATTTTTCCAATTCGCTTGAGGGTGGGTGGGTGGGTAGTAATGGTGGTGGCCCGTCCGAACCACCCACCCCGCCTGCCAGTCAATTGCACACTCACCCGTCACCATTGCTATCGGCCGTTGCCATCACCGCAGAAGATGATCGCTGGCTGATGCGCAGTGGGTCAAATATCAGTGCCCTGCTAGGTTGGATGGTTCGGGAAGTCGCACAGGAGCGAACGATGGGTTTAGCCGCGCAGCGGCAATTGCACAACTGCTTCTGGGCGTTCATGGTGGCGAGGTTTTAATCGCAACGGGGGGGATTTGCAAACAAAGAGGAAAGAAAGAGGATTTCGCTTTGCCTTCAAGCGGAGTTCGTAGAAGACGAAATGTAGACCAGGCCGACGGAAGGTCTCGTGCAAATGGAGGTGGGCTGGTGGTGGTGGGTTGGGTGTGGGGGTGTGGGTGTGGGGGGGGAGTAGATAGAGATGGAGACTTGCGGTCTGCTAGAAATAAGAGCAAGATGGTTTGCCAAGATGCGCAGATGGATCAGAGCTGAAGGGATAGGGCGAGCAGATTACGAGCGACAGGACTGAGACGCATCAAGGGCTCCTGCGTCCTGCGCCTGCCGGTGGTGTGTAGCTTATAGCAGGTAGCTGAGTATAGCTACAAATGAGTGGTAGGGAGATAGGGAGATAGGGAGACAGGGAAGGAGAGCCCCGCTCAGTCTGGCGCAGCCCCTGGTCTGGAGTGTCGGGACTTTCTTCCGCCCCCCTCCCTACCAGTGTTGTTTTCCAGGAGGCTGCATCCTCCGTCGCAGACGCAACGTCGAAGGGTCCGTTGGGCCGCAGGACGCAACGTGGGGAGGTTCCGTTGAGAAGGAAGGGGGCGTTGCGTCGCAGAACGCAGGCTATGAAATCGTCTAGCGTCTCGGGTAGAAGAGCCGGGGGTCCTCCTGACGTACCCTGCTCCCCACCACACACCCCGCCCACCCACACACACACTCACACACACACACGAACACACATACATACTTACACATGTATGTATTTATGTTACAGTCCAGGGGTAGGCCGAATAGGCTAAAGGGACTTGCCCAACCGTATAGGAAGGGCTTAAAAAGAAAAAGCACTGATGAACTGAGCCCCAAACAATCGTTTTACCGACGGGGGCCCTGAGTTCGTGCTACAGTGATAATTTAATTCTGCAATATTCTACACATACCGGTACACAAACACACACACACCACCCCAAGTGCAAAGTCACCCGCCATCTCACCCACCCATCTACTCACTCACCCACCCACCCACTTAACTCACTATTGCACTAATGCGCATGAACTAATGGCGTAAATTTTGCGGATGGGGTCCTGCCATTTTTTTTTCAAGTTGTTAAAGGACTTTCACCCAGGAGGTGGGTCTCCCGACACAAACTAGCGACACGGAGGATTCAGTTTGAATCGTGGTGCCACTCCTACAATATGCAAAGTAGGCGCACTTTATGTGTTCCATAGGTGTCTACTTTGGGGGGAGCAGTAGGCCCGTTCCGCTCATTTTTTTTGTTTTGTTATGTGGATGTCGGATAGGCCTAACCGGCATCCCGAGGATTCAGTTCGTTGCCACTCTTATAAAAACCCGAAGACTGCGAGCAGCAAAATTCTGACTGGAGGCATGTAACCAAGTTCAAATAATATGCTGCCGTTTGTTTGTTACTAAAGTGACAGTCCAGGGGGTAGGCGGGTAGCCCATAAGGCTGAAGGGATTCGCAAAAACTTAATACAAGATACCTCTAGCACTGGCACAATGTGGCCAACGGTGCTTGCATCGGCGGTGATCCTTCTCAATGTGGTGGTCCTACGGTGACTATAGCTAGCTCCGGCTTACGCTATGGTGTCCTTAACTTCACGTCCTGTGAGTAACTGTATTACGCGGATGTAACAATTTAAATTTGAATATAAAACAAGATACCTCTAGGAATCTATACTACCGGTATCTCTTTACCAATATTTGGTGAGAGATACCATGATGATTCTGGCCATCATGTCCCCGGCCATAGAAGCACCATCTAGCCCACAATTGCTTTGACCCACGGTGGGAACTGTGACTAGCCTCAGCCTCACCCATTCCCAGGGATCCAAAACGCTTTCCCAACAAATGGGTAACATCACAAGAGCTATAAGCAGGGCTGTCGATATCGTACGATATTTTTCAATGGTTGTACGATTATAGTATGAATATCGTATTGCCCTCTTCTTTTCTTTGAAAATCAGTATGAGATCAGGAAATGCCTTATAAATGTCCATATATTAAAAAAACAAGTCAAATGAACCAATCCTAACGCAGATAGAAAAGACGTTACTATTGTGCTCTATTATCGTATGATCTCACGATATATCGTACGATATCACATTGAAAAAAAAGTATATATATTTAATATTATTTGTATTACTTTTTATATAATTTAAAACTGTACTATTTAATTATACCACCTACCAGGCTCCCAGACCCCGTTTTATTGAGGTAATGTTAACATGGAGGAGCTACCACTAGATCTACAGGTCCACGGCCAGCATGTCGCCATGTTCAAAAGGAGGAGCTGCCACTATATCTACAATCCTGAAGCTGGAAAGCTGCAAATGGAATGCTGCAGGTTTCTGGTTGTGGCTTGGGAGCTCATACGACAGCTTCCTCTGACTTCTACTGACATCCAAAATTTGCTAAGCCTCATCTTGGCTGTGCTGACATGCAACCTTCGCTGCTCCGCCTCTTGGCTGTGCTGACATGCACATGGGATTTCCTCAAGAACCTCCTCTGACTTCTGCTGTTCCGCCTCTTGGCTGTGCTGACCACTATATCTACAATCCTGAAGCCTCAAACTGCACTTCCACCTGTAGCAACCACCCTATAACACCAACAGTGCATGGCACGATTTTATTTTTGAGTTGTGAAAGGACTTTCACCCCAGGAGGTGGGTCTCCCGAAACAAACTAGCGACACAGAGGATTCAGTTCGAATGGTGGTGCCACTCCTACAATATGCAAAGTAGGCACACTTAGGGTGTTCCATAGGTGTCTACTTTTTTGGGAGCAGTAGGCCCGTTCCGCTCATGGTTAGTTTTTTTTTTTGTGGTTATGTAGATTTCGGATAGGCATAACCAGCGACACGGAGGATTCAGTTCGAATGGTGGTGCCACTCCCACAATATGCAAAGTAGGCACACTTAGGGTGTTCCATAGGTGTCTACTTTTTGGGGAGCAGTAGGCCCGTTCCGCTCATGGTTCGGTGTTTTTTTGTGGTTATGTGGATTTCGGATAGGCATAACCAGCGACATGGAGGATTCAGTTCGAATGATGGTGCCACTCCCACAATATGCAAAGTAGGCACACTTAGGGTGTGCCTTAGGTGTCTACTTTTTGGGGAGCAGTAGGCCCGTTCCGCTCATGGTTCGGTGTTTTTTTGTGGTTATGTGGATTTCGGATAGGCATAACCAGCGACACGGAGGATTCAGTTCGAATGGTGGTGTCACTCCCACAATATGCAAAGTAGGCACACTTAGGGTGTGCCATAGGTGTCTACTTTTTGGGGAGCAGTAGGCCCGTTCCGCTCATGGTTCGGTGTTTTTTTGTGGTTATGTGGATTTCGGATAGGCATAACCGGCGTCCCGGGGATTCAGTTCGAATGGTGGTGCCACTCCTACAATATGCAAAGTAGGCACACTTTGGGTGTTCCATAGGTGCTAGATACCAACCCACGACCAAACGAACATTCACCACTAATGTGACAGTGACACTCACCACTCTCATTGCTGCTGCCATGATGCGTGCTGCCCTCAACAGCGTCGGCGAGCGAGTGTCAGCGAGCAAAAAGGTGCCTGCCGGCATCGAAACCGGTACCCATACAAGATCGGGCGTAGAACAGTATTCCGAGCTGAATGGTTTTACAGTTTAGCTGTTCTTTCTGTTTTTCTGCTTGTTTCAGTACGATATCAGTACGATATAACTTCACTACACCTCGCACGATAATCGGAAGATAACTGGAAATAACGTAATATTGTACGCTGTCAGTTCTCGTTATCGTAATATATTACGAGACATCGGATAATAAATGTAACGCCCGATATAGTCCTCGAGCAGTGTTTTTTATTTGTGCGACCGGTCGCATATTGTGGCGCGCCGTCGCCACCCCATGCGACCCTCAGGTGTGCGAAAGTCGGGCGAAATGGGCCCTTGGTCGCCACGATGGCGACCCTCAGGTCAGTGATTTGTGCCCTGGGTCGCACCTGGGTCGCACGGGCCCAGCCCAGGTAGCTAGCCCAGGTAGCTCGAGAGCCCTAGCTATATAGCAGTTTGCCAAAGCCTTGCTTAGTACCAGCCTAAGCTCGAAAGATGTCCTCATACACACCATGCCTATGCTTATAGCAGTGGTCACAGAAAACCTGAAAACATATCAAGTCCGAAGCATATAACAGTCCAATCTGCAAGCTGTAACCAACAACCAGCAAGCTGCAACCAGTGAGCTGCAAGCTGCAACCATTAACGAGTAAGCTGCAAGCTGCAAGCTAGAAGCTGTAAGCTGCAACCAGCAACCATTAAGCTGCAAGCTGTAAGCTGCAAGCTGTAACAAGCAACCAGCAAGCTGCAAACTGTAACAAGCAACCAGCAAGCTGCAACAAGCAACCATTAAGCTGCAACCATTTAGCTGCAAACTGTAACAAGCAACCAGCAAGCTGCAACAAGCAACCATTAAGCTGCAACCATTTAGCTGCAAGCTGTAACAAGCAACCAGCAAGCTGCAAACTGTAACAAGCAACCAGCAAGCTGCAACAAGCAACCATTAAGCTGCAACCATTTAGCTGCAAACTGTAACAAGCAACCAGCAAGCTGCAACAAGCAACCATTAAGCTGCAACCATTTAGCTGCAAACTGTAACAAGCAACCAGCAAGCTGCAACAAGCAACCATTAAGCTGCAACCATTTAGCTGCAAGCTATAACAAGCAACCAGCAAGCTGCAAGCTGCTCAAAGAAAGCTGCAAGCAGCAACCAGAAAGCTGCAACCAGAAAGCTGCAAGCAGCAACCAGAAAGCTGCAACCAGATTGCTGCAAATGGAAAGCTGCTGGTTTCTGTTTGTGGCTTGGGAGCTCATACGACAGCTTCCTCTGACTTCTACTGACATGCAAAATTTGCTAAGCCTCATCTTAGCTGTGCTGACATGCAACCTTCGCTGCTCTGCCCCTTGGCTGTGCTGACATGCAACCTTCACTGCTCTGCCCCTTGGCTGTGCTGACATGCACATGGGATTTCCCCAAGAACCTCCTCTGACTTCTGCTGTTCCGCCTCTTGGCTGTGCTGACATGCAACCTTCGCTGCTTCGCCTCTTGGCTGTGCTGACATGCACATGGGATTTCCTCAAGAACCTCCTCTGATTTCTGCTGTTTTGCCTCTTGGCTGTGCTGACATGCAACCTTCGCTGCTTCGCCTCTTGGCTGTGCTGACATGCACATGGGATTTCCTCAAGAACCTCCTCTGACTTCTGCTGTTCCTACTCTTAGCTGTGCTGACATCAACATTTGCTAAGCTTCCGCTTGGCTCTGCTGACATGCAACCTCAGCTGCTCCGCCTCATGGCTCTGCTATCAAGCAAATGAGAGCATCTGCTTCTCCTACTCTTGGCTCTGCTGACATGAACCTTTGCTGCTCCGCCTCTTGGCTGTGCTTACATCAACATTTGCTAAACTTCCGCTTGGCTCTGCTGACATGCAACCTGCGCTGCTCTGCCTCTTGGCTGTGCACACATGCAACCTGCGCTGCTCCGCCTCTTGGCTGTGCTGACATGCAACCTCAGCTGCTCTGCCTCATGGCTCTGCTATCAAGCAAATGGGAGCTTCTGCTGCTCCTACTCTTGGCTCTGCTGAAATGAACCTTTGCTGCTCCGCCTCTTGGCTCTGCTGGCATGCTTATAGGAACTACAACGACAGCCACCTCTCACTTATACTGCTCTTCCTCTTGGCTCTGCTGACATGAAACCTTCTGTTGCTCCTACTCTTGGCTCTGCTGACATGAACAGTTGCTGCTCCGCCTCTTGGCTCTGCTGACAAGCAAATGGGACCTCAGGCGACAGTCTCCTCTGACTTCTGCTGCTTCGCGTCTTCGCTCTGCTGACAAGCAACCTTCTGTTGCTCCTACTCTGGGCTCTGCTGACATGAACCTTTGCTGCTCCGCCTCTTGGCTCTGCTGACAAGCAAATGGGACCTCAGACGACAGCCTCCTCTGACTTCTGCTGCTTCGCGTCTTGGCTCTGCTGACAAGCAACCTTCTGTTGCTCCTACTCTTGGCTCTGCTGACAAGTAACCTTCTGTTGCTCCTACTCTGGGCTCTGCTGACATGCAACCTCAGCTGCTCCGCCTCATGGCTCTGCTATCAAGCAAATGGGAACTTCTGCTGCTCCTACTCTTGGCTCTGCTGACATGAACCTATGCTGCTCCGCCCCTTGACTGTGCTTACATCAACATTTGCTAAGCTTCCGCTTGGCTCTGCTGACATGCAACCTTAGCTGCTCCGCCTCATGGCTCTGCTATCAAGCAAATGAGAGCTTCTGCTTCTCCTACTCTTGGCTCTGCTGACATGAACCTTTGC
Organism: Chlamydomonas sp. ICE-L; assembly: GCA_013435795.1. Lineage (NCBI taxonomy): Eukaryota > Viridiplantae > Chlorophyta > Chlorophyceae > Chlamydomonadales > Chlamydomonadaceae > Chlamydomonas > Chlamydomonas sp. ICE-L. Next base: position 15,916 of record JACBWV010000050.1, read on the forward strand.
TGCTCCGCCTCTTGGCTCTGCTGGCATGCTTATAGGAACTACAACGACAGCCACCACTCACTTATAGTGCTCTTCCTCTTGGCTCTGCTGACAAGCAACCTTCTGTTGCTCCTACTCTGGGCTCTGCTGACATGAACAGTTGCTGCTCCGCCTCTTGGCTCTGCTGACAAGCAACCTTCTGTTGCTCCTACTCTTGGCTCTGCTGACATGAACAGTTGCTGCTCCGCCTCTTGGCTCTGCTGACATGCAAATGGGATCTCAGATGACAGCCTCCTCTGACTTCTGCTGCTTCGCCTCTACGCTGTGCTGACACGAACCTTAGCTGCTCCGTCTCTGGGCTCTGCTGACATGAACCTTTGCTGCTCCGCCTCTTGGCTCTGCTGACATGCAAATGGGATCTCAGACGACAGCCTCCTCTGACTTCTGCTGCTTTGCCTCTAGGCTGTGCTGACAAGCAACCTTCTGTTGCTCCTACTCTTGGCTCTGCTGACATGAACCTTTGCTGCTCCGCCTCTTGGCTCTGCTGGCATGCTTATAGGAACTCCAACGACAGCCACCTCTCACTTATACTGCTCTTCCTCTTGGCTCTGCTGACAAGCAACCTTCTGTTGCTCCTACTCTTGGCTCTGCTGACATGAACAGTTGCTGCTCCGCCTCTTGGCTCTGCTGGCATGCTTATGGGAACTCCAACGACAGCCACCTCTCACTTATACTGCTCTTCCTCTTGGCTCTGCTGACAAGCAACCTTCTGTTGCTCCTACTCTTGGCTCTGCTGACATGAACAGTTGCTGCTCCGCCTCTTGGCTCTGCTGGCATGCTTATAGGAACTCCAACGACAGCCACCTCTCACTTATACTGCTCTTCCTCTTGGCTCTGCTGACAAGCAACCTGCTGTTGCTCCTACTCTGGGCTCTGCTGACATGAACCTTTGCTGCTCCGCCTCTTGGCTCTGCTGACAAGCAACCTTCTGTTGCTCCTACTCTTGGCTCTGCTGACATGAACAGTTGCTGCTCCGCCTCTTGGCTCTGCTGACATGCAAATGGGATCTCAGATGACAGCCTCCTCTGACTTCTGCTGCTTCGCCTCTACGCTGTGCTGACACGAACCTTAGCTGCTCCGTCTCTGGGCTCTGCTGACATGAACAGTTGCTGCTCCGCATCTAGGCTCTGCTGACATGCAAATGGGATCTCTGACGACAGCCTCCTCTGACTTCTGCTGCTTCGCCTCTGGGCTGTGCTGACACAAACCTTAGCTGCTCCGCCTCTGGGCTCTGCTGACATGAACATTTGCTGCTCCGCCTCTTGGCTCTGCTGACATGCAAATGGGATCTCAGACGACAGCCTCCTCTGACTTCTGCTGCTTTGCCTCTAGGCTGTGCTGACAAGCAACCTTCTGTTGCTCCTACTCTGGGCTTTGCTGACATGAACCTTTGCTGCTCCGCCTCTTGGCTCTGCTGGCATGCTTATAGGAACTACAACGACAGCCACCTCTCACTTATACTGCTCTTCCTCTTGGCTCTGCTGTCATGAAACCTTCTGTTGCTCCTACTCTTGGCTCTGCTGACATGAACAGTTGCTGCTCCGCCTCTTGGCTCTGCTGACAAGCAAATGGGACCTCAGGTGACAGTCTCCTCTGACTTCTGCTGCTACGCGTCATGGCTCTGCTGACAAGCAACCTTCTGTTGCTCCTACTCTGGGCTCTGCTGACATGAACCTTTGCTGCTCCGCCTCTTGGCTCTGCTGACAAGCAAATGGGACCTCAGACGACAGCCTCCTCTGACTTCTGCTGCTTCGCGTCTTGGCTCCGCTGACAAGCAACCTTCTGTTGCTCCTACTCTTGGCTCTGCTGACAAGTAACCTTCTGTTGCTCCTACTCTGGGCTTTGCTGACATGAACCTTAGCTGCTCCGCCACTTGGCTCTGCTGACATGAACAGTTGCTGCTCCTACTCTTGGCTCTGCTGACATGAACAGTTGCTGCTCCGCCTCTTGGCTCTGCTGACATGCAACCTTAGCTGCTCCGCCTCATGGCTCTGCTATCAAGCAAATGGGAACTTCTGCTGCTCCTACTCTTGGCTCTGCTGACATGAACCTATGCTGCTCCGCCCCTTGACTGTGCTTACATCAACATTTGCTAAGCTTCCGCTTGGCTCTGCTGACATGCAACCTTAGCTGCTCCGCCTCATGGCCCACTATCAAGCAAATGGGAACTTCTGCTGCTCCTACTCTTGGCTCTGCTGACATGAACCTATGCTGCTCCGCCCCTTGACTGTGCTTACATCAACATTTGCTAAGCTTCCGCTTGGCTCTGCTGACATGCAACCTTAGCTGCTCCGCCTCATGGCTCTGCTATCAAGCAAATGGGAACTTCTGCTGCTCCTACTCTTGGCTCTGCTGACATGAACCTATGCTGCTCCGCCCCTTGACTGTGCTTACATCAACATTTGCTAAGCTTCCGCTTGGCTCTGCTGACATGCAACCTTAGCTGCTCCGCCTCATGGCTCTGCTATCAAGCAAATGGGAACTTCTGCTGCTCCTACTCTTGGCTCTGCTTACATGAACCTATGCTGCTCCGCCCCTTGACTGTGCTTACATCAACATTTGCTAAGCTTCCGCTTGGCTCTGCTGACATGCAACCTTAGCTGCTCCGCCTCATGGCTCTGCTATCAAGCAAATGAGAGCTTCTGCTTCTCCTACTCTTGGCTCTGCTGACATGAACCTTTGCTGCTCCGCCTCTTGGCTCTGCTGGCATGCTTATAGGAACTACAACGACAGCCACCACTCACTTATAGTGCTCTTCCTCTTGGCTCTGCTGACAAGCAACCTTCTGTTGCTCCTACTCTGGGCTCTGCTGACATGAACAGTTGCTGCTCCGCCTCTTGGCTCTGCTGACAAGCAACCTTCTGTTGCTCCTACTCTTGGCTCTGCTGACATGAACAGTTGCTGCTCCGCCTCTTGGCTCTGCTGACAAGCAAATGGGATCTCAGACGACAGCCTCCTCTGACTTCTGCTGCTTCGCCTCTACGCTGTGCTGGCACAAACCTTAGCTGCTCTGCCTCTGGGCTCTGCTGACATGAACAGTTGCTGCTCCTCCTCTTGGCTCTGCTGACATGCAAATGGGATCTCAGACGGGAGCCTCCTCTGACTTCTGCTGCTTTGCCACTAGGCTGTGCTGACAAGCAACCTTCTGTTGCTCCTACTCTTGGCTCTGCTGACATGAACCTTTGCTGCTCCGCCTCTTGCATGATTCCTTCGATACCCCCGCGGTAGGGGGCGCGTTCCTCACGCTTTTTTTTTTTTTTTTTTTTTTTACCGCGGTGTTCCTTCTCTACGGGCTCAATATAGGAACTTCAACGACAGCCACCTATCACTTATATGCTATTCCTCTTGGCTTCGCTGACAAGCAACCTTCTGTTGCTTCCTCTCTTGGCTCTGCTGACATGAACAGTTGCTGCTCCGCCTCTTGGCTCTGCATGGCCGCTTATGGGAAATCCAACGACAGCCACCTATCACTATACTGCTCTTTAGCTTGGCTCTGCTGACAAAGCACCTTCCTGTTGCTCCCCCACTCTGGGCTTCTGCTGACATGAACCTTTGCTGCTCCGACCTCCCTTGGCCCTTCTTCTGGCACTGCCTTATAGGAAACTTACAAAGACAGCACCATCACTTATAGTGCTCTTCACCTCTCGCGCACCTCACTGCCTGACAACAACCTTCTGTGCTCCTACTCGGGCTCTGCCTGACATGAACAGTTGCTGCTCCGCCTCTTGGCTCTGCTGACAAGCAACCTTCTGTTGCTCCTACTCTTGGCTCTGCTGACACGAACAGTTGCTGCTCCGCCTCTTGGCTCTGCTGACATGCAAATGGGATCTCAGACGACAGCCTCCTCTGACTTCTGCTGCTTTGCCTCTAGGCTGTGCTGACAAGCACCCTCCTGTTGCTCCTACTCTTGGCTCTGCTGACATGAACCTTTGCTGCTCCGCCTCTTGGCTCAGCTGGCATGCTTATAGGAACTTCAACGACAGCCACCTCTCACTTATACTGCTCTTCCTCTTGGCTCTGCTGACAAGCAACCTTCTGTTGCTCCTACTCTTGGCTCTGCTGACATGAACAGTTGCTGCTCCGCCTCTTGGCTCTGCTGGCATGCTTATGGGAACTCCAACGACAGCCACCTCTCACTTATACTGCTCTTTCTCTTGGCTCTGCTGACAAGCAACCTTCTGTTGCTCCTACTCTGGGCTCTGCTGACATGAACCTTTGCTGCTCCGCCTCTTGGCTCTTCTGGCATGCTTATAGGAACTCCAACGACAGCCACCTCTCACTTATAGTGCTCTTCCTCTTGGCTCTGCTGACAAGCAACCTTCTGTTGCTCCTACTCTGGGCACTGCTGACATGAACCTTTGCTGCTCCGCCTCTTGGCTCTGCTGGCATGCTTATAGGAACTCCAACGACAGCCACCTCTCACTTATACTGCTCTTCCTCTTGGCTCTGCTGACAAGCAACCTGCTGTTGCTCCTACTCTTGGCTCTGCTGACATGAACAGTTGCTGCTCCGCCTCTTGGCTCTGCTGGCATGCTCATAGGAACTACAACGACAGCCACCTCTCACTTATACTGCTCTTCCTCTTGGCTCTGCTGACAAGCAACCTTCTGTTGCTCCTACTCTTGGCTCTGCTGACATGAACAGTTGCTGCTCCGCCTCTTGGCTCTGCTGGCATGCTCATAGGAACTACAACGACAGCCACCTCTCACTATCTACTGCTCTTCCTCTTGGCTCTGCTGACAAGCAACCTTCTGTTGCTCCTACTCTGGCTCTGCTGACATGAACCTTTGCTGCTCCGCCTCTTGGCTCTGCTGGCATGCTTATAGGAACTACAACGACATCCACCACTCACATTTTATTTTTATTTGGGGGCAGGTCAGTTGTTTATTAGGCGGGAGGTGGGAGACGAGGGGTGGGGAGGGGGGGGGGGAGGGGAGGGGATGGGTGAGGGTGAGGGTAGGCGCGGGGAGGAAATGTGGCGCTTTTGGGGGGGAGGGAGGAGAGGGGGAGGAGTTAGGGATAAGGGGGGGGGGGAGTGGGGGGGAGCGGGGTGTTGGGGAAGGAGTGGGGGGGGCGGTGGGAGTTAGTGTCTGGGTCTGTTCTTGGGGGAGGGGGATGAGGATGGGGAGGGGGAGGATGTTTCCCTTCGCGCTTGCTATAACCCGTTCCTCGTGCCTCCCGCTGGAGTGCCATCCTGCTGCTCTGCTGACAAGCAACCTTCTGTGCTCCTACTCTGGGCTCTGCTGACATGAACAGTTGCTGCTCCGCCTCTTGGCTCTGCTGACATGCAAATGGGATCTCAGACGACAGCCTCCTCTGACTTCTGCTGCTTCGCCTCTACGCTGTGCTGACACGAACCTTAGCTGCTCCGCCTCTGGGCTCTGCTGACATGAACAGTTGCTGCTCCGCCTCTTGGCTCTGCTGACATGCAAATGGGATCTCAGACGACAGCCTCCTCTGACTTCTGCTGCTTCGCCTCTACGCTGTGCTGACACGAACCTTAGCTGCTCCGCCCTCTGGGCTCTGCTGACATGAACAGTTGCTGCTTCCGCCTCTTGGCTCTGCTGACATGCAAATGGGATCTCAGACGACAGCCTCCTCTGACTTCTGCTGCTTCGCCTCTACGCTGTGGCTGACACGACCTTAGGCTGCTCCGCCTCTGGGCTCTGCTGGACATGAACAGTGCTGCTCCGGCCCTCTTTGGCTCTGCTGACATGCAAATGGGATCTCAGACGACAGCCTCCTCTGACTTCTGCTGCTTCGCCTCTACGCTGTGCTGACACGACCTTAGCTGCTCCGCCCTCTGGGCTCTGCTGACTATGAACAGTTGCTGCTCCGCCTCTTGGCTCTGGCTGACATGCAAATGGGATCTCAGACGACAGCCTCCTCTGACTTCTGCTGCTTCGCCTCTACGCTGTGCTGACACGAAACCTTAGCTGCTCCGCCTCTGGGCTCTGCTGACATGAACAGTTGCTGCTCCGCCTCTTGGCTCTGCTGACATGCAAATGGGATCTCAGACGACAGCCTCCTCTGACTTCTGCTGCTTCGCCTCTACGCTGTGCTGACACGAACCTTAGCTGCTCCGCCTCTGGGCTCTGCTGACATGAACAGTTGCTGCTCCGCCTCTTGGCTCTGCTGACATGCAAATGGGATCTCAGACGACAGCCTCCTCTGACTTCTGCTGCTTCGCCTCTAGGCTGTGCTGACACGAACATTAGACTGCTCCGCCTCTGGGGCTCTGCTGACATGAACAGTTGCCTGCTCAGCTCTTGGCCTCTGCTGACTGCAAAAAATGGATCTCAGACGACAGCCCTCCTCTGACTTCTGCTGCTTTCGCCTCTACGACTGTGCTGACACGACCGTGCTGCTCCGCCTCTGGCTCTGCTGACAGACAGTGCTGCTCTGCCTCTTGGCTCTGCTGACATGCAAATGGGATCTCAGACGACAGCCTCCTCTGACTTCTGCTGCTTCGCCTCTAGGCTGTGCTGACAAGCAACCTTCTGTTGCTCCTTACTTTGCCTCCTGCCTGACATGAACCTTTGCTGCTCCGCTCTTGGACTTGCTGGATGCTTCTAGGAACTCCAACGACAGCCACCTCTCACTATTACTGCTCTTCTATGGCTCTGACTGACAAGCAACACTTCTGTTGCTCCTACTCTGAGGCTCGATGACATGAACAGTTGCTGCTCCGCCTCTTGGCTCTGCTGGCATGCTTATGGGAACTCCAACGACAGCCACCTCTCACTTATACTGCTCTTCCTCTTGGCTCTGCTGACAAGCAACCTTCTGTTGCTCCTACTCTGGGCTCTGCTGACATGAACCTTTGCTGCTCCGCCTCTTGGCTCTGCTGACATGAGCCCAACACTGTTTGTAGGTCCATAACCAACCGACACTGACCCACAACCACCCGACAATGAGCCCAACACTACATTTGTAGGTCCATACCAACTGTAGTGTGTTAGTCTAGAACCTTCCGCGAGTCGTTGTGCTTGGAGCTCATACGGCCACCTCTTGTGTCTTTCGCTGCTCCTCCTCCAGGACCCCTACACTGCCCTGTAGCATATTCTTCAGGTTGGCGTAATGCTTGGTCACACCTCGTTCAAACTCAAGCTCATGTTGCGCAGCATCAAACTCCAGATTCTTACCCTTCATGGCATCCTTGATCCTATTCTCACACGCCTCAGTGGTTTGGATGATCCTCGCTTTACGATCTGCAATCTGAGCCAGCAATTCCTCGTTGCTACCCTTGCTGGATCCAAGCTCAGCTTGCAAGAAGATGCTGTCAACATTTTCTTGCTGCAAGAGCATGGTGCTCATCGTGTGCTGTCTTCCTAAAAGCGTCACCACAATAGAGAGCACCAGAAGGAAAAGAACACCAGCACCAGTCCCGACCAAATTTGTCTGGCTTAGCTTGGTCATGTTGCTGCACGAAATCTAAGCCGAGACACTTGTACGATTCGTCGAGTTGCGCCCACAGGTCGAGGTTTCAAGCAGTCGAAAATGTCCTGCTGTCTTGCAACAGTGTCGGTATACTGATATGCAGCACAGGCGGAGGGGTCAACCGGCGAAATGCGTTGAGCTGCGTTGAACTGCGTTGAGCTGCGTTGGGCGATCTCAGCACTGCAGGGGGGAAGGAATATAGCTCCCGCCAAAGAATAGCAGTCGTCCCCTGAATGTTGCCAGGAGTCAGAAGCTGCGAAGGAATTAATATATATGGTTGGCTTCAGGAGCGCGCGCAAAGAATGAATGACAGTCGGCAAAGGCGTGGCAGATAAATAAAGACAGCCTGAACGTACGGGGCCGAGCGAAATTAGCGAACAGGGAGGGGGAGGCGGCGGTTTCGTGAGGTTAAAAGCTGGCAATACGCGGTTGAAGCATTCGGTGTCTGGCCTATTTCCAGCTAGTACCTGCGGAAACGCGGGTCATGCGCACCGTACAGGAAGAACGGACCAGGCTGCTCCGCGATAATATCCCAAGCCTGGCAACTGTGTGAATCTGGACATTCGGCACTCGCAACCCTGGTCAAAAGCGCTCTGTTAAATCACTACCTGGTAGTTTTCCTCCGTGCTTAGACCCCCTAGTCAAAGCATGGAAAGGGGCGCTAATAGTAGGAGAGAAATGCAGGCGAGCAGGGTTTTGCCGTTCGCGTATTAGGATTCGGTTTCGGTTTCGGTTTCGGTTTCATTCGGGCTTGAAGGTCGTTCGGTTGCATTCGGTTATGCTGTATCTTCGAAGGGCACCGCTATAATAAGCCTTCGATATCGTAAGGAAAGCACTATATACAGTAGCAGGTTTAACGCGTACATCAGTACATCGGCGTGGCGTATCACGTGGAACTGCCAGCTCGACGGAGCCATCATCTGCTATAATCTTTCCTGTCGAAGGGTCATTCAAGGACTTAGGCGAATTTGCGACTAAGTCCAGTCGTGGGTATTCTCCTTCCAATCGTTCGTTAGACCTGCTCCACGGCGGAGCAATCAAAGGGTGCAAGAGAGCATGAACAATCAGTCAACACGTTTCGGCGTTGCATTCAGACAACACATTTGAACTCGCAAGTGGACGTAATTAGTCGCAACTCGGAATCGAAATTCGCCTAAGTCCTTGATTCTCCCCGCCTGGCCCTTCAACAGGCTGGCGCCTTTGCTCCGTCAAGCTGGCAGTGCGCCATAGGTGTAAGTAAAAAAACTCGCTACTGGGCATAATTAGTCGCAGGTCGGAATCGGAATTCGCGTACTAGAATCTCCCCCCGTCTAGCCCTTCCACCGGCTGGCGCCTTTGCTCCGTCCAGCTGGCAGTTCCACGTGATACGCCACGCCGATGTACTGATGTACGCGTTATACCTGCTACTGCATAGAGTGCTATCCATTCGGCAAGGCGGGGGCTCGCCCAGGAGGGGGGTCCGTCCCCCTAAATGCTCTCAGAATCGGGAGTCAATTGGGGGGGGGGGGGGGGGGGGGGGGGGGAAGGTCGAGACAGATTTGTGTTAAACGTATTTGAGCCTGGCCTTTCCCACTAGATGATCCGTTTCGGGGCTGTACTACATTGAGAGGTCGGTCACACTGCTTTTCGTTCGTTCGATTTTGGTACGATTTGGGTCGATTTTACTTTTTTGTAATTATCTTTTTCATACCTTATGCGCATTAAGTACTAGCAAACGGTTTGGCAAACGGCCCTTTGCCAAACCGGATTAGGGATCCAGCTTGAGACCACTCCAGGTGGTTGACCTTTCCCAAGTTACGGTTACCATGGTACTCTACTGAGCCCTAGCAAGTTAACTGTTCCTGATTTGAATTGCTACATGGTTTTATTTTCAGCAAGCTTAGGCAGACTACTGTGTGAACATGTACTTGACCTTGAACTTGGTTACATGGCACCAGCCAGCAATTTGGCTGGCTGGAGCCATGGACCGGTCTGGCTACTAAGCCCTAGCAAGTTTAATGCTCCTGATTTGAGTTTTTACATGGTTTTACAGCAAGCTTGGGCAGACTAATTGGTGAACATGCAACAAGGAAATGTAACAATAACATAAGACCCTTCGCCAATTGGATTCCAGATCTAAGCTTGAGACAGACAAAGCCGCAGACCCTTTGTTATAGACCGGTTCTCCCGGTCCAGCTACAGTGTCTTAGTGCGCCAGGCCCTCTGCCTGGAAGCTTCCATTGTAGTGCCTCGGCCCGATAGGGCCAGTACCTACCGGCGGCAGTACCCTGAGGTACTGTCGCCTTTCTCTTCTTATACCTGCCATGTCGCCTGACATGCTATCATGATTGTAAGCATACGCCCTAGTCCATTCCCTGTGTCAGTGCTTACGAAATGCTCCGGAAAGCTAAACCCTATTTCCAAGTTAGTTATGTTATGCTTTTCTGAGACCCACTTTTAGGGGGGAAATGACAATACTTAATCTTGCCAATACTCAAGGCGCGTACGTTATTTTCGTTTTGTTAACGCATTTCTTTTCCTATCGAATTATTAATTATTTTTGCTACTAGTCATCCATTTTTTCAGTGGGTGCGGCAATCTGGTGTTGTGCTAAGATGTGGCCCCAATAACTGCAAATGAGAAAGAACGTGTTCCATAAATTGTCAAAAAATACAGAAGCATCCAACTCTCTCGCGCTCTCTAAGTGCATGCATGTTGAATTGTTGACACAGACTGACCTAGAAACCTGGGCCTGGGCAGCCCAGGTTGCTAGGTCAGTTTGAGCTCGAATACTTAACATGAGTTTGGCTTCGCCTAAATCCGAGGCAGCCATACAAGTCTCTTAGGGCGTGTTTCCAGTGGACCGAATAGTTCAACTGTGGGCGCCAGCGTGGCACGAGTATTTCCAGTGGGCACAGTTCAACTTCAACATTTCAACTTTGCGCCGGGTGTGCAGCCAGGTTAGGGTTTGTCCACCGCCCTCCCCCCTCAATAGTTGAACTGTTGAGCAATCCCGAACACCCTAAGAGGTCGTTCACACGGGACAGGTTTGGGTTTGGGTTTGGTTTGATGTTAACCTGCCGCGTCAGAGGGGGTAAGCCGAAGATTAGCCGAGGTTAGCCCAAACCCGCCCAAACCCATGAATTTCGTTCGGACGGCATTCCAGAGCTTCTTGCCAGTTGGAAAAGTTTGAACATTTTGAATTGCCGATCCGCAGCGCTCAAATCAAGCAGGCTCTGGCGATAATGTGAGGAAGGCGGAAGCTGCGTCTCCTCATACTGCGTATCACGCTGCTACAGCTGCATCTCATGCTGGCGTGGATCTGCAGGTGGCGGCCCATCCAGATCGGACCCCTCCATACAGCGCAGTGAATATTGTAGATGGCGCGAAAGGGAGGACGGTTTCGAAAACAAGCGACTGAAGGAAATGCGGCGCAATTTATCGCAACAGAAACAACGAACAACACGTGTGCGACATAACCATAATCATAACCCAAACGTGGGGGGGGGGGGGGGGGGGGGGGGGGGCAGATTGAAAAACAAGTGACCACTTGCACACTTGTCGACTTAACGTACTTTGTACACCGTCCTTCGTACGTCGTTGCTGACCTGGCATGCTGCAGATGTTCTGTAGAAGACAATTCTGCCCGGGGTCGGTCTCGAGCTAGCGACGTACGGGTATCTTGTTGATGACTGCCTGTGAGTTATATCGTACAAGTACTTTTACATTACAAAATTACAGCCTAGTGAGATGTCCTGCCAAGAGATGAACTGCAGTACTGATGTACATTGTGTTACCAAACTGCGAGATTGAAAAACAAGTGACCACTTGCATCGAGGCTACCAAAGCCACCAAGGCAAGGCGTACTGATTTGTCTCCATGTACTACCCGTACTTTTGTATCCCGTAACCTGTCTCTAAGTTGTTCGACCGCTCTATTGAAAAACAAGTTTGGGTTTGGGTTTGGGTTAGCATTTGGTTAACTAATTTGACCCAAACGCGTCAACTTTTTCCCGTGTGAACGAAAAAAGGTTTGGATGTACGACAGAAACGCCCAACTACCCCTTAACCCAAACCCAAACCAGTCCCGTGTGAACGACCTCTAAGGTGTGAAGTGTTACGCTGGAGTGGGGGCGTGTGAGGTGATGATATTAAGCAGCAATTTGTTGTCGTACAAGACGCGGTTTGAGGAAGGGAGGTGGGATGGAGCGGGAAAATCCTTTGTGCAATTTTCAGCAGCGAAACGGTGTTGCGAATCCTCTGACCACAAGAAAAGGAATTGTATGAGCGGCGTGGATTGAGGAACGGAACGCGTTGGCTGGTGTGAGTGCTCCTACGAATACAATTCCGAAGTGCGTTCACAGGTGGCGTGGGCCCTTGAGGGGTCCGGGGGTCCGACAGCTCACCAGTCATCACCCGTTCCCTGAGGTCAACCAAACCCTCGAAACGATCTGAGGCGGGATCTTGTCAGTTGTCTCGCCCCTCCCGGCATCAACATCGCAACCAACCCCCCTACTCACTACTTCCCTCCGAAACTCTTCTTGGTCGTAGATACCGACCCCTCGCTCCTTGCTGCTCCCTTCCTCCCTTCGCACCTCAGCTACCCTGCCACCACAGACCTTCGCTCCTTGCTGCTCCCTTCCTCCCTTCGCACCTCTGCTACCCTGCCACCACTGACCTTCGCTCCTTGCTGCTCCCTTCCTCCCTTCGCACCTCTGCTACCCTGCCACCACTGACCTTCGCTCCTTGCTGCTACCCTGCCACCCTTATCCTAGCAACATACACCAAGGACGCACCGGCCATGATTAAAGTGCGGCACGCCTCCCAGACGCGCTACCGCACTCGAGAGGGGGCGTCGCCGGCTCTGGTCCGGATATCTGGGAGGCATGCCCGCATGGGGCTGCTTGTGCCCCGTCCCCCCATGCATGAGAGTGTGTCCCTTGCAGGTGTGTCCCTTGCAGGTGTGTGTGTGTAGTGCTGGTTGGGTGTGTGTTTATGTGTGTGTGTGTGTAGTGCTGCTTGTGCCCCGTTTCCCCCCTCATGCATGAGAGTGTATCCATTGCATGTAGGTGTGTGTGTGTAGTGCTGGTTGGGTGTGAGTCTATGTGTGTGTGTGGTGCTGCTTGTGCCCCGTTTCCCCCCTCATGCATGAGAGTGTATCCATTGCATGTAGGTGTGTGTGTGTAGTGCTGGTTGGGTGTGGGTCTATGTGTGTGCGTAGTGCTGCTTGTGCCCCGTTTCCCCCCCCCATGCATGAGAGTGTATCCATTGCATGTAGGTGTGTGTGTAGTGCTGGTTGGGTGTGTGTAGTGCTGTTGGTGTGTGTACTTGTGTGTCCATTTCATGTAGGTGTGTGTGTAGTGCTGCTTGTGCCCCGTTTCCCCCTTCATGCATGAGAGTGTATCCATTGCATGTAGGTGTGTGTGTAGTGCTGGTTGGGTGTGTGTAGTGCTGTTGGTATTTGTACGTGTGTCCATTGCATGTAGGTGTGTGTGTAGTGCTGGTTGGGTGTGTGTAGTGCTGTTGGTGTGTGTACATGTGTGTCCATTGCATGTAGGTGTGTGTGTAGTGCTGGTTGGGTGTGTGTGTCTATGTGTGTGTGTGTAGTGCTGGATGTGTGTGTGTGTGTGTCTATGTGTGTAGTGCTTGATGGTTGTGTGTGTCTGTGCTGTGTGTGTAGGTGCTGGATTGTGTGTGTGTGCCGTACTATGTGTGTGTGTGTAGTGCTGGCTGGATGTGGTTTGTTCTTGTGTGTGTGTGGTGTAGTCTGGATTGTGTGTGCGTCTATGGGTTGGTGTGTAAAGTTTAGATGTGTGTGTGCGTCTATGTGTTGCTTGTTTATTGCTGGATGTGTGTGTGCGTCTATGTGTGTGTGTAGTGCTGGATGTGTGTGTGCGTCTATGTGGGGTTGTGTTATTGCTGGATGTGTGTGTGTGTCTATGTGGTGGGTGGTATGTGTGTGTAGTGCTTGATGGTTGTTGTGTGTCTGGGTGTGTTGTATTGCTGGATTGTGTGTGTGTCGTCTATGTGTGTGGTGTAAGGTGCTGGATGTTGTGTGTGTCTAATGTGGTTGTGTGTAGTGCTGGATGTTTTTGTGCGCTATGGTGGTGTGTGTGAAGTTGCTGGGAATGGTGTGTGGTCTGTGTGTGTGTGTTTAGAGTTCTGGATGTGTGTGTGGGTCTATGTTTGTGTGTGTAGTGCTGGATGTGTGTGTGGGTCTATGTGTTTGGTGTGTAGTGCTGGAGGTGGGTGTGCGTCTAGGTGTGTATGTGTAGTGCTGGATGTGTGGTGTGGGTCTATGTGTGTGTGTGTAGGCTGGAATTGTGTGTGCATCTCTCTGTGTGTGTGTGTATGCTGATGCGTGGGGTGGGGTCTATGTGTGTGAGTGTAGTGCGAGCTGTTGTGTGCGTCGAATGTGTGTGTGTGTGTAGTGCTGGATGTGTTTGGTTTTCTAGTGTTGTGTGTGTAGTGCTGGAATGTGTGTGTGCGTCTATGTGTGTGGTGGTGTAGTGCCTTGGATGTGTGTGTGCGTCTGTGTGTGTTGTAGTGCTGGATGTGTGTTTGTGCGTCTATGGTGTGTGTGTGTAGTGCTGATGTGTGGTGTTGGGCTATGTGGTTTGTGTGTAATGCTGGATGTGGGTGTGTGTGTCTATGTGTGTGCGTGGTATGCTGGATGTGTGGTGTGGGTCTAGTGTTGTGGTGTGTAGTGCTGTTGTTTTGTCGGCATGTGTGTGTGTGTAGTGCTGGATGTTGTGTGGCGTCCTATGGTGGTTGTGTGTATGCTTGAATGTGTGTGTGTGCGTCTATGTGTGTGTGTGTAGTGCTGGATGTGTGTGTGCGTCTATGTGTGTGTGTTAGTGCTGTATGGTGTGTGTGCGTCTATGTGGTTTGTGTAGTGCTGGATGTTTGTGTGGCGCTCTGTTTGTGTGTGGAGTGCTGGATGTGTGTGGTCGTCTATGTGGTGTGGTGTGTAGTGCGGTTGTGTGTGGGTCTATGTGTGTGTGTGTAGTGCTGGATGTGTGTGTGCGTCTATGTGTGTGTGGTAAGTGCTTGATGGTTTTTTTGTTTGCGTCATGTGTGTGTGTAGTGCTGGATGTGTGGGTGCGTCTATGTTTGTGGTGTACTTGCTGGCTTGTGGTGTGTTTGTTTATGGTATGTGTGTGTGTATGTGTGGTGTATTGCTTGAATGGTTGTGTGTGTAGTGTGTTTTGTGTGTAGTGCTAGATGTGTGTGTGTGCGTCTATGTGTGTGTGTGTAGTGCTGGATGTGTGTGTAGTGCTGGATATGTGTGTGTAGTGCCGGATGTGTGTGGTGTAGTGCTGAGTGTGTGTAGTGCTGGTTGTTGTGGGTGTGCGTCTTGGTGTGTGTGTGTAGGCTTGATGGTGTTGTGTGGCCGTCTATGTGTGTGTGTTTAGTGCTGATGTGTTTGTTTGTGCGTGCTATGTGTGTGTTTAGTGCTGGATGTGTGTGTGCGTCTATTTGTGTGTGTGTAGTGCTGGATGTGTGTGTGTGTGTCTATGTGTGTGTGTATGTGTGTGTAGTGCTTGATGGTTGTGTGTGTCTGTGTGTGTGTGTAGTGCTAGATTGTGTTTTGGTGTAGGCGTCTATGTTTGTGGTGTGTATGCTGGATTGTTTGGTGTCTATGTGTGTTTGTGTAGTGGCTGGATTTGTGTGTGGCGTCTAATGTGTGTGGTGTGTAAGGAGGGCATGTTTGTGTGTATGCTGGATGTGTGTGTAGGGCAGGATGTGTGTGTGCCCCGTCTTGTGTGTGTGTGTAGTGCTGGATGTGTGTGTGGGTCTATGTGTGTGGTGGTGTAGTTCTGGATTGTGTGTGTGCATCTATGTGGTGTTTGTGTAGTGCGGGGATGTGGTGTGTGGGGTCTATGTGTGGTTGTGTAGTGCAGATGTTTGTGTGCTTCGATGTGTGTGTGTGGTAGTGCTGGATGAGTGTGTTGGTGGGTCTATGTGTGTGTTTGTAGGCTGGGATGTGTGTGTGCGTCTATGTGTGTTGTGTGTAGTGCTGGATGTGTGTGTGCGTCTATGTGTGTGTGTAGTGCTTGTATGTGGGTGGGTGCGTCTAATGGGTGTGTGTAGTGCTGGATGTGTTGTGTGGACTATGTGTGTGTGTGGTAGTGCTGGATGTGTGTTGTGTGTCTATGTGTGTGTGTGTAGTTCTGATGTTGTGTGCGTCCTATTTGTGTGTGTAAGTGCTGGCTGTGTGTGTGCGTCTATTGTGTTGGTGTGTAAGTTCTGGATGTGTGTGTGGTCTTGTGTGGGTGTGTGTAGTGCTGGATGTGTGTGTGTGTCTATGTGTGTGTGGTAGTGCTGGATGTGTGTGTGGGTCTATGTGTGTGTGTGTAGTGCTGGATGTGTGTGTGTGCGTCTATGTGTGTGTGTGTAGTGCTGGATGTGTGTGTGCGTCTATTGTGTGTGTGTAGTGCTGGATGTGTGTGTGCGTCTATGTGTGTGTGTGTAGTGCTGGATGTGTGTGTGGGTCTATGTGTGTGTGTGTAGTGCTGGATGTGTGTGTGGCTTCTATGTTTGGGGTTGTGTAGTTCTGGATGTTGTGTGCCCGTCTATGGGTGGTGTGTGTATGCTGGGATTTGTTGGCGTCTTGTGTGTGTGTGTAGTGCTGGATGTGTGTGTGGGTCTATGTGTGTGTGTGTAGTGCTGGATGTGTGTGTGCGTCTATGTGTGTGTGTATGCTTTGATTGTTTTGTGCCGGCCTATGTTTGTGTTGTAGTGCTGGATTGTGTGTTTGCGTCTATTTGTGTTGTGTGTAGTGCTGGATTTGTGTTGTGTGTGTGTATGGTGTGTGTGGTAAAATGTTGTTGTAGTGCTTTGATGGGTTGTGTGTGTGTGTGTTGTTGTGTAGTGCTAGATGTTGTGGTGTGTGCTCATGTGTGGTGGTTGTGTAGTGCTGGATGTTTGTGTAAGTGCTGGATGTGTGTGTGTATTGCTGATGTGTGTGGTGTAGTGCTGGATGTGTGTTTAGTGCCTGGTTGTGTGTGTGCGTCTATGTGTGGTGTGTGTAGTGTCTGGATTTGTGGTGCGTCTTGTGTGGTGTGTGTAGTGCTGAGTGTGTGTGCGTCTATGTTGTGTGTGTAGTCTGGATGTTTGTGGTGCTCTCTGTGTGTTGTGGTTTAGTGCTGGATGTGTGTGTGTGTGTGTGTGTGGTCTATGTATGTTGGTCTGTGTGGATAGTGCTTTATGGTTGTGTGTGGTCTGTGTGTGGTGTGTAAGTGCCTAGATGTGTGGTGTGGCGTCTATGTTTGTGTGTGTAGTTCTGGATGTGTGTGTGGGTCCTATTTGTTGTGTGTGTATGCTGGCTGTGGTGTGTGCGTCTATGTGTGTTTTGTAGTGGCTGATTGTTTGTGTAGTGCTGGATGTTGTGTGTAGTGGCAGGATGTTGGGTGTTCGTCTAGTGTTGTTTGGTGTAGTGCTGATGTGGTGTTTTGGTCATGTGTGTGTGTGTATGTGCTGGCTTTTGGGTTTTCCTCTATGGGTGTGGTTTTTAGTGCTTGATGTGTGTGTGGGTGCTTGTTTGTGTGTGTCGTGCTAGATGGTTTTGTGTGCGTCTATTTGTGTGTTTGTAGTGCTGGAAAATGTTTTGTGGGTCTATTGTGTGTGTGTGTAGTGCTGGTTGTGTGTGTGCGTCTATTTTGTGTGATGTGTATGCTGGATGTGTTTGTGCGTCCCTATTG
>JACBWV010000519.1:0-65955 GCA_013435795.1 Chlamydomonas sp. ICE-L
CCAACGGAACACGATCATAATTGGACTATTTAGTTATTCATTTCCCAATTATATTGGTAGTTGGCCCCAGTGCAAGCAAGCAGGCTGCTCCCCTCAACCTCACGCATCGTAATACGGCGTACCATTTATTTATTAATTTCGCAATTCGAACACTCCCAGGGCTCAGAGGACCAGAAGAAGGAGCTGTTGCCCAAGATGGCCTCCTTTGAGTACACAGGTATGCAATGGTGTGGTGGTGCTGCTGCTGGTGGTGTTGGTGGTGCCGGAGAGAGCCTAATAAACAGGCAGATAGACAGGTAGAGAGACAGATACACAGAAGCAGGAGCTGTTGCCCAAGATGGCCTCCTTTGTGTACACAGGTATGCAATGGTGTGGTGGTGGTGCTGCTGCTGCTGGTGTTGTTGGTGGATAGAGCCTGACAGACAGGCAGATAGGCAGATAGACAGGTAGAGAAACAGGTACACAGAAGCAGGAGCTGTTGCCCAAGATGGCCTCTATTGAGTACACAGGTGTGCAAGGGTGTGGTGGTGGTGCTGTTGGTGGTGCTGGTGCTGGAGCGAGCCTGACAGACAGGCAGATAGGCAGACAGGCAGATACACAGGTAGGGAAACAGGTACACAGAAGCAGGAGCTGTTGCCCAAGATGGCCTCTATTGAGTACACAGGTGTGCAAGGGTGTGGTGGTGGTGCTGTTGGTGGTGCTGGTGCTGGAGCGAGCCTGACAGACAGGCAGATAGGCAGACAGGCAGATAGACAGGTTGGGAAACAGGTACACAGAAGCAGGAGCTGTTGCCCAAGATGGCCTCTATTGAGTACACAGGTGTGCAAGGGTGTGGTGGTGGTGGTGGTGGCCATACAGACAGGACAGTAGACATACAGGTAGAGTTTGAGTATGCAGGTATGCAAGGGTGTGGTGGTGGTGGTGGTGGTGGTGGCCATACAGACAGGAAGGTAGACATACAGGTAGAGTTTGAGTATGCAGGTATGCAAGGGTGTGGTGGTGGTGGTGGTGGTGGTGGCCATACAGACAGGAAGGTAGACATACAGGTAGAGTTTGAGTATGCAGGTATGCATGGGTGTGGTGGTGGTGGTGGTGGTGGCCATACGACAGGAAGGTAGAACAGAACGGTACGAGTGTTGAGTATGCCAGGTATGCATGGTGTGGTGTGTGGTGGTGTTGGTGGCCATACAGACAGGAAGGTAGACAGACAGGTAGAGTTTGAGTATGCATGGGTGTGGTGGTGGTGGTGGTGGTGGTGGTGGTGGTGGTGGTGGCCATACAGACAGGAAGGTAGAATACAGGTAGAGTTTGAGTATGCAGGTATGCAAGGGTGTGGTGGTGGTGGTGGTGGTGGTGGTGGTGGCCATACAGACAGGAAGGTAGACAGACAGGTAGAGTTTGAGTATGCAGGTATGCATGGGTGTGGTGGTGGTGCTGGCGGTGGTCATACAGACAGGTAGGTAGACAGACAGGTTTCCTTTTGTATGCAGGTATGCAAGGGTGTGGTGGTGGTGCTGGAGGTGGCCATACAGACAGACAGGTAGACAGACAGGTAGAGTTTGAGTATGCAGGTATGCAAGGGTGTGGTGGTGGTGCTGGTGGTGGCCAAACAGACAGGCAGGTAGACAGACAGGTATCCTTTGAGTATGCAGGTATGCAAGGGTGTGGTGGTGGTGGTGGTGGTGGTGGAAGCCTGACAGACAGGCAGAAAGGCAGACAGACAGAGAAGCAGATACACAGAAGCAGAAGCTGTTGCTTAGGATGCAATAGGAAGAGTGGGAGATGAGACAAAAAAATGAAAGCTGAAAGAAAGAGAGAAAAGAGAGGAGATGAGGAGTGGTAGAAAGGACTAAGAAAAATGACGAGGGGGTTATCGTTTAGTGTCACAAGTATGAAAGGGTGTGGTGGTGGTGGTGGCCAGACAGGCAGGCAGATAGGCAGACAGGCAGAGAAACAGATACATCAAAGCAGACGCTGTTGGTTAGGATGGTATTTGTTGAGTACGCAGGTATGCAAGGGTGTGGTGGTGGTAGTGGCCAGACAGGCAGGCAGATAGGCAGACTGGCAAGAACAATCACCAAGAAGCAGAAACTTCTTTTGGTTAATGATTGTCTCTTTGAGTAACGCAGGTATGCAAGGGTGTGAAGGTCCTGATGGTGGTGGTGGTGGTTGCCTTACAGACAGACAGGCAGATATACAGACAGGTGCAGCAGAAGCTGTAGCCTAGGATGGTATCGTTTGAGTATGTACACGCATCACCTCCCCCCCCTCCCCTCCTGTCAACAACACTATCTCCAGACACACTAACACCTCACCCCAACCACAACCACAACCACACACACAAACACCACACCATCCTACCCCCCCCCCCCCCCCACCCCCCACCCCCAAGCCCCCCACCCCCACCCACCCACACCACACCCTATCCTCACACCCAACCCCATCCCCAAGCCTACCCCCACCCCCTCCCTGCCCCAGGCTGCTGGGGCCTGACCGAGCCCTCCAATGGTAGTGATTCCTCCTCCCTTCAGTGCTCAGCCACCAAGGTCCCAGGAGGCTGGCCACTTACAGAGGTTACCCCGTGTCCCTTTAATGTACAAATATACAGACATATATACAACTCACCCCCCCCCCCCCCCCCCCCCCCCCCTCCCCCCCAATAAAAACAAAAACAGCAACACCTACCACCACACACACGCTCACACACCGCGCCCCCCCACACCCCCACCCCCTCCCACTCCTCCTCCCTGCCCAGGCTGCTGGGGCCTGACCGAGCCCTCCAAAGGGAGTGATGCCTCTCCCTTTCATGCCCTCCACAAGGTCCGCATGAGCTGGCCACCTTAAAGAGGTTCCCTTTACTGTAATATACAGATATACGACAATATACAGAGCGCCCCCCCCCCCCCCCCCCCCCCCCCTAACCACAACCACAACCACAACCACAACAACAATAAGAACAACACTACCACCCTACACACACGCACACCTCGCCTCCGACCCCACACCACCCCATACTTACCCTCAATCCCACACCTAACCCCATCCCCAAGCCCCCCCCCTCCCCCTCCCTCCCTTCCTGCCCAGGCTGCTGGGGCCTGACCGAGCCCTCCAATGGGAGTGATGCCTCCTCCCTTCAGTGCACAGCCACCAAAGTCCCAGGAGGCTGGCTGCTTGATGGCCAGAAGCGGTGGATCGGCAATGGCACCTTTGCTGAGATCTGTGTCATCTGGGCACGAAACTCACAGACAAACAACGTAGGTCTCAATCATCATCAGCAGCATCGCAATCATCACCATCTTTATCATTATCATCATCAGCATTGCCAGCATGATCAGCAGCAGCAGCATTGTTGCTGCCATTGTCCTCCTAATCTTCATCATTCTCCCCATCCCCATCCCCATTCCCATCCATCCCCATCCATCCCCATCCCCATCCATCTCCATCCCCAACCATCCCCATCCCCATCCCCATCCATCCATCCCCATCCATGCATCCATCCATTCATCCCCATCCATCCCCATCCCCATCCTTCTCCCCATCCTCATCCCCATCCATCCATCCCCATCCATCCATCCCCATCCATCCATCCATCCCCATCCATCCTCCCATCCATCCCCATCCATCCATCCCCATCCATCCATCCCCATCCATCCATCCCCATCCATCCATCCCCATCCATCCCCATCCATCCTTCCCCATCCATCCATCCATCCACTCCATCCATCCATCCATCCATCATCCCATTTCCTCCATCCCATCCACGTCATCCCCACCCCCCCACATCACCCTCCATCCCGCCCAGTCCTCCATCCATCCATCCCATCCATCCATCCCCATCCATCCCCGTCCCCATCCATCCATCCATCCATCCCCATCCATCCATGCCATCCATCCATTCCATCCATCATCCTCCCCATCCATACCTCCTCATCCATCCAGTCCATCCCCATCCCCTCCATCCATCCATGCCCCATCTCCCTACCATCCTCCTCCATCCAATCGCCATCCCCATCCCTCCCTCCTCGCATCCAGCCATCCTCCGATCCGATACCAGCCATCCCTTCCATCCATCCATCCCTCCCTCCTCCCCATCCATCCCCATCCATCCACCCTTCCTCATCCCCATCCATCCCCATCCATCCATCCATCCCCATCCATCCATCCATCCATCCATCCACCATCCATCCCGCCATCCATCCATCCCCTCATCCATCCTTTACCATCCATCATCCATCCCCAATCCGTCCCCTCCATCCATCCATCCATCCATCCTCCCCATCCATCCATCCCCATCCATAAGAAACCAATCCATCCAGCCACCCCATCCCTCCATACCCATCCCAGCCATCCATGACCATCCCCATCCATCCATCCAACCATTCCCATCCCCATTCCCATCTATCCCCATCCATCCATCCATCCACCCATCCATCCATCCATCCCCATGCCCATGCCCAACCCCATCCACATCCACATCCATCCACATCCCCATCCATCCACATTCCCATCCATCCATCCCCATCACCATCACCATCCATCCATTCATCCCCATCCCCATCCCCATCCATCCTCATCCATCCATCCATCCATCCCCATCCCCATCCCCATCCACATTCCCATCCATCCATCCATCCCCATCACCATCCATCCATCCTTCATCCCATCCCCATCCCATCCATCCTCATCCATCCATCCATCCATCCACATCCCCATCCATCCACATTCCCATCCATCCATCCATCCCCATCACCATCCATCCATCCATTCATCCCCATCCCCATCCCCATCCATCCTCATCCATCCATCCATCCATCCACATCCCCATCCATCCACATTCCCATCCATCCATCCATCCCCATCATCATCACCATCCATCCATTCATCCCCATCCCCATCCCCATCCATCCTCATCCATCCATCCATCCCCATCCCCATCCTCGCCATAGGCCAGATAGGCTAAAGAAAAGTGCTCAATCGTGACAGGAGGGGCTAAAATGAAAAAGCAGTAATGAAATGAACCCCATGATATGCTTCTGTCTCCTTTGGTGCCTCATCAGGAAGTCAGGGTCTAGGGTTTGAGATTAATATTCATTGTGAGACATAACGTGTCACAACTTAATTCAACTCAATGCTCACAAAACACACGCCCCACACACTTATTAGTTCTAACAGACACACACTTATTTATACGCAATTAGGTGTACAAATTTATTTGGTGCATAGTTATTTGTTTGAACACACCACACACATGTTCTTTGTTTAGCACACCAAACACACTTGTTATTTTTAACACGCCACACACACGTTATTGTTAGCACACACACACACACACACACACGCACACACACATTATTTGTATCACACCACACACATGTTCTTTGTTTAGCCCACCAAACGCACTTGTTATTTAGCCCACCCAACACACCACACACACACACACTAACACACTTGTTATTTAGCCCATCCAACACACCACACACACACACGTTATTTAAAACAAGCAAAACATTAACGCACCACACACACTTTTGATAAAAAAACAGTTTCAATACACCACACACTCCCACACACACCCTTTATTTAACAAAAATAATACACCACACACACATTTGATAATAAAAAAACATTTTCAATACACAACACGACTCCCACACACACCTTTTATTAAACAAAAATAGCACACCACACCTACTTGTTATTACACAAAAATTGTCATTAAGAAAAACAACGTTATTTACCTCTTTCCTGCCGGTGAATGCGTTCATTGTCCGTAAGGGCACCAAGGGCTTCACCTCCCACAAGATCTAGAACGCGATTGTGCTTACACACACCACACACTTGTTATGTTTTCACCACACACCACACATTTTTTATTTTTCCACACACACCACACACCACACACCACACACCACACACTTATTATTTACCCCCTTTCCTGCCGGTGAATGCGTTCGTTGTCCGTAGGGGCACCAAGGGCTTCACCTCCCACACAATCGAGAACAAGATTGCGCTTTCACACACACACCACACACCACATACTTGTTATGTTTTCACCACACACCACACACCACACATTTGTTATTTTTTCTCACACACACCACACGCCACACACTTATTATTTACCACCCTTTCCTGCCGGTGAATGCGTTCGTTGTCCGTAGTGGCAACCAAGGGCTTCACCTCCCACACAATCGAGAACAAGATTGCGCTTCCACACACACACCACACACCACATACTTGTTATGTTTTCACCACACAACCACACACCACACATTTGTTATTTTTCTCACACCACACCACCGCCACACACTTATTATTTACCCCCCTTTCCTGCCGGTGAATGCGTTCGTTGTCCGTAGGGGCACCAAGGGCTTCACCTCCCACACAATCGAGAACAAGATTGCGCTTCCACACACACCACACACCACATACTTGTTATGTTTTCACCACCACACCACACACCACACATTTGTTATTTTTCTCACACACACACCACACGCCACACACTTATTATTTACCCCCTTTCCTGCCGGTGAATGCGTTCGTTGTCCGTAGGGGCACCAAGGGCTTCACCTCCCACACAATCGAGAACAAGATTGCGCTTCCACACACACCACACACCACATACTTGTTATGTTTTCACCACACACCACACACCACACATTTGTTATTTTTCTCACACACACCACACGCCACACACTTATTATTTACCCCCTTTCCTGCCGGTGAATGCGTTCGTTGTCCGTAGGGGCACCAAGGGCTTCACCTCCCACACAATCGAGAACAAGATTGCGCTTCCACACACACCACACACCACATACTTGTTATGTTTTCACCACACACCACACACCACACATTTGTTATTTTTCTCACACACACCACACGCCACAACACTTATTATTTACCCCCCTTTCCTGCCGGTGAATGCCGTTCGTTGTCCGTAGGGGCACCAAGGGCTTCACCTCCCACACAATCGAGAACAAGATTGCGCTTCCACACACACCACACACCACATACTTGTTATGTTTTCACCACACACCACACACCACACATTTGTTATTTTTCTCACACACACCACACGCCACACACTTATTATTTACCCCCTTTTATGCCGGTGAATGCGTTCGTTGTCCGTAGGGGCACCAAGGGCTTCACCTCCCACACAATCGAGAACAAGATTGCGCTTCCACACACACCACACACCACATACTTGTTATGTTTTCACCACACACCACACACCACACATTTGTTATTTTTCTCACACACACCACACGCCACACACTTATTATTTACCCCCTTTTATGCCGGTGAATGCGTTCGTTGTCCGTAGGGGCACCAAGGGCTTCACCTCCCACACAATCGAGAACAAGATTGCGCTTTCCACACACACCCACACACCACATACTTGTTATGTTTTCACCACACACCACACACCACACATTTGTTATTTTTCTCACACACCACCACACGCCACACACTTATTATTTACCACCCTTTTATGCCGGTGGAATGCGTTCGTTGTCCGTAGGGGCACCAAGGGCTTCACCTCCCACACAATCGAGAACAAGATTGCGCTTCCACACACACCACACACCACATACTTGTTATGTTTTCACCACACACCACACACCACACATTTGTTATTTTTTCTCACACACACCACACGCCACACACTTATTATTTACCCCCTTTTATGCCGGTGAATGCGTTCGTTGTCCCTAAGGGCACCAAGGGCTTCACCTCCCACACAATCGAGAACAAGATTGCGCTTCCACACACACCACACACCACATACTTGTTATGTTTTCATTCACCACACACCACACACCACACATTTGTTATTTTTCTCACACACACCACACGCCACACACTTATTATTTACCCCCTTTTATGCCGGTGAATGCGTTCGTTGTCCCTAAGGGCACCAAGGGCTTCACCTCCCACACAATCGAGAACAAGATTGCGCTTCCACACACACCACACACCACATACTTGTTATGTTTTCACCACACACCACACACCACACATTTGTTATTTTTCTCACACACACCACACGCCACACACTTATTATTTACCCCCTTTTATGCCGGTGAATGCGTTCGTTGTCCCTAAGGGCACCAAGGGCTTCACCTCCCACACAATCGAGAACAAGATTGCGCTTCCACACACACCACACACCACACATTTGTTGTTTCTCCACACACACCACACGCCACACACTTATTATTTACCCCCTTTTATGCCGGTGAATACGTTCGTTGTCCCTAAGGGCACCAAGGGCTTCACCTCCCACACAATCGAGAACAGGATTGGGCTTCCACACACACCACACACCACACACTTGTTATGTTTTCACCACACACCACACACC
Source organism: Chlamydomonas sp. ICE-L (assembly GCA_013435795.1). Lineage (NCBI taxonomy): Eukaryota > Viridiplantae > Chlorophyta > Chlorophyceae > Chlamydomonadales > Chlamydomonadaceae > Chlamydomonas > Chlamydomonas sp. ICE-L. The sequence goes on from JACBWV010000519.1 coordinate 8,372, forward strand.
ACACACTTATTATTTACCCCCTTTTATGCAGGTGAACGCGTTCATTGTCCGTAAGGGCACCAAGGGCTTCACTTCCCACAAGATCGAGAACAAGATTGCCCTTCGGTGTGTGCAGAACGCAGACATGATGTTTGATGTGAGTTGGGGCTGCAGGGTCAATTCACACGGTGGTTTGTGCAGTACACAGTGCAGTACACAGACGTACCCTATGATGCGTGTGCAGCTGCATATTTTTATCACACTCCAGTTTGTGCAGAACGCAGACATGATGTATGGTGTGAGTTGGGGTTGCAGGGTCATTACACACTGTGGTGTGTGCAGACCCAAAATATAAGCTTTTATGTGTGCAGAGTGCAGACATGATGTTTGATGTGAGTTGGGGATGCAGGGTCATTACACACTTTGGCGTGTGCAGTGCACAGAAGTACCCTTAGATGGGTGTGCAGCTGCATATTTGCAACACACTTTGGTTTGTGCAGAGTGCAGATATGATGTTATATGTGAGTTGGGGCTGCAGAGTCAATTCACATGGTGGTTTGTACAGTACACAGTGCAGTACACAGACGTGAGCTTCGGTGTGTGCAGAGTGCAGATATGATGTTCGATGTGAGTTGGGGTTGCAGGCTCATTTCACACTGTGGTGTGTGCAGTACACAGTGCAGTAATAAACAGACTTCAACTTGTATGGGTGTGCAGAACGCAGGCATGATGTTTGATGTGAGTTGGGGTTGCAGGCTCATTTCACAAGATGGTTTGTGCAGACCCCAAAAATAAGCTTTTATGTGTGCAGGGTGCAGACATGATGTATGATGTGAGTTAGGGGTGAAGGGGCATTTCACACTGTGGTGTGTGCAGTACACAGTGCAGTAAACTCCGGTGTGTGCAAAATACAGATATGATGTTCGATGTGAGTTGGGGCTGCAGGGGCAATTTACACGGTGGTTTGTGCAGTACACAGACGTAAGCTCCGGTGTGTGCAAAATACAGATATGATGTCCGATGCGAGTTGGGGCTGCAGGGTTATGACACACTTTGGTGTGTGCAGTGCACAGAAGTACCCTTTGATGGGTGTGCAGCTGCATATTTGCAACACACTTTAGTTTGTGCAGAATGCAGATATGATGTTATATGTGAGTTGGGGCTACAGAGTCAATTCACACGGCGGTTTGTACAGTACACAGTGCAGTACACAGTGCAGTACACAGACGTGAGCTTCGGTGTGTGCAGAATGCAGATATGATGTTTGATGTGAGTTGGGGTTGCAGGCTCATTTCACACTGTGGTGTGTGCAGTACACAGTGCAGTAATAAACTGACTTCAACTTGTATGGGTGTGCAGAACGCAGGCATGATGTTTGATGTGAGTTGGGGTTGCAGGCTCATTTCACAAGATGGTTTGTGCAGACCCCAAAAATAAGCTTTTATGTGTGCAGGGTGCAGACATGATGTATGATGTGAGTTAGGGGTGCAGGGGCATTTCACACTGTGGTGTGTGCAGTACACAGTGCAGTAAACTCCGGTGTGTGCAAAATACAGATATGATGCTCGATGTGAGTTGGGGCTGCAGGGGCAATTTACACGGTGGTTCGTGCAGTACACAGACGTAAGCTCCGGTGTGTGCAAAATACAGATATGATGTCCGATGTGAGTTGGGGCTGCAGGGTTATGACACACTTTGGTGTGTGCAGTGCACAGAAGTACCCTTTGATGGGTGTGCAGCTGCATATTTGCAACACACTTTAGTTTGTGCAGAATGCAGATATGATGTTATATGTGAGTTGGGGCTACAGAGTCAATTCACACGGCGGTTTGTACAGTACACAGTGCAGTACACAGTGCAGTACACAGACGTGAGCTTCGGTGTGTGCAGAATGCAGATATGATGTTTGATGTGAGTTGGGGTTGCAGGCTCATTTCACACTGTGGTGTGTGCAGTACACAGTGCAGTACACAGACGTGAGATTCGGTTTGTGCAGACCCAAAAGCAGTACACAGAAGTACCCTTTGATGGGTGTGCAGCTGCATATTTGCAACACACTTTAGTTTGTGCAGAATGCAGATATGATGTTATATGTGAGTTGGGGCTGCAGAGTCAATTCACACGGTGGTTTGAACAGTACACAGTGCAGTACACAGTGCAGTACACAGACATGAGCTTCGGTGTGTGCAGAATGCAGATGCAGAATCCACCATCACCACCACCACCACAACCACCTCTAAACTGTCTCAGCCCCACCCGCAGCGCTGCTTTGTGCCACCACTACCGCCGCTACCACCACCACACATACACCCCCCCACACCCACCCACCCACCCACCCACCCCCACACACACCACAACCACCACCACCTGTAAACTGTCTCTGCCCCACCCGCAGCGCTGCTTTGTGCCACCACTACCACCCCCACTACCACCGCTACCACCACCACACATATACACGCCCCCCCCCACCCACCCACCCACCCACCCGCCCACACGCACACCATCACCACCACCATCTCTCAACTATATGTGCCCCACCTGCAGCGCTGCTTTGTGCCACCATTACCACCACCACTACCACCACTACCACCACCACACATACACCCCCCACCCCCCCACCCACACGCACACCATCACCACCACCATCTCTCAACTATATGTGCCCCACCTGCAGCGCTGCTTTGTGCCACCATTACCACCACCACTACCACCACCACACATACACCCCCCACCCCCCCACCCACACCCACACCATCACCACCACCATCTCTCAACTATACGTAACCCTCCTGCAGCGCTGCTTTGTGCAACCACTACTACCACCACCATCATCACTACCACCACCACTACTACAACCACTACCCCCCCACACTCTTATACACACACACCGCCTGCCCCCCCACCCACACACGCACTCACACACACATACACCACCAGCTATAAAATGTCTCTGCCCTACCTGCAGCGCTGCTTTGTGCCACCACTACCACCGCCACTACCACCGCCACTACCCCCCCCACTACCCACCACCACCACCACCACCACCACCACACACACACACACACGCACCACCACCACTAAACTGCCTCTGCCCCACCTGCAGCTTAGTGCTACCACCACCACCATCACTACCACCACTACCCCCCCCCCCCCCCCCCCCTTCCCCCCCCACACACCTCCCCCACCACCCCATACCACCACCACCTGTACCCCACACACACACCGACACCCCCCCACACACAACTACCCCCCCCCCCCCCCCCCCCCCCCCACACACACACCACCTCTAAACTGTCTCTTCCCCCACTGCAGCGCTGCTTTGTGCCCGACAATGCGCGATTGCCTGGAGTCAACTCTTTCCAAGACACCAACAAGATAATCTTCATCTCGACCCCACCCCACCCCACCACCACCACCCTCCACCCCCCCACCCCCACCCCCACCACTAAACTATATGTGCCCCAACTGCAGCGCTGCTTTGTGCCCGACAGTGCCACCACCACCCCCCGCCCGCCCCCCACCCCCACCACTAAACTATATGTGCCCCACCTGCAGCGCTGCTATTTGCCCGACAGTGCCACCACCACTACCCCCCCCCCCCCCACCACCACCACCATACCACCCACCACCTCTACCCCCCCCCCCCCCCCCCCCCCCCCCCCCCCCCCACACACACACACCTACCCACACACACACACACCCCACCCCACACACACCCCACCTTTAAACTGTCTCTTCCCCCCCTGCAGCGCTGCTTTGTTCCCAACAGTGCGCGATTGCCTGGAGTCAACTCTTTCCAAGACACAAACAAGGTCCTGGCCATCTCGCCCCCCTTCCCCCCACCCCCCCCCCCACCACCACCACCACCACCACCACCACCCACCACCCACCACCACCTCTAAACTGCCTCTGCCCCATCCGCAGCGCTGCTTTGTTCCGGACAGTGCGCCATTGCCTGGAGTCAACTCTTTCCAAGACACAAACAAGGATTTGGTCATCTTGCCCCCCTCCCCCCCACCCCCACCCCACCCCACCCCACCCCCCCCACACCACCACCACCCTCCACCACCACCACCACCTCTTAACTGCCTCTGCCCCACCCGCAGCGCTGCTTTGTTCCCGACAGTGCGCGATTGCCTGGAGTCAACTCTTTCCAAGACACAAACAAGGTCCTGGCCATCTTGCCCCCCCCCCCCCCCCCCCCCCCCCACCCCCACCACCACCACCACCACCACCACCACCACCCACCCCCACCTCTAAACAGCCTCTGCCCCATCCGCAGCGCTGCTTTGTTCCGGACAGTGCGCCATTGCCTGGAGTCAACTCTTTCCAAGACACAAACAAGGACCTGGTCATCTTGCCCCCCTCCCCCCCACCCCCACCCCACCCCACCCCCACACACACACCATCACCACCCTCCACCACCACCACCACCTCTTAACTGCCTCTGCCCCACCCGCAGCGCTGCTTTGTTCCCGACAGTGCGCGATTGCCTGGAGTCAACTCTTTCCAAGACACAAACAAGGTCCTGGCCATCTCCCGCGTCATGGTTGCCTGGCAGCCGGTTGGAACTGCCATGGGGGTGTACGACATGTGTGCCCGCTATGTCAAGCAGCGACAGCAGTTTGGCGCCCCTATTGGAAGCTTCCAGATGGTAAGACTCCTCCGCCACACCCTCACGCCTACAACCCCCGTACTATAATGTAGTATGAACTGAAATGCACTGAAGAAAACCATAGTAGTGTAAAGTTGAGTTTAAACTGCTATGGGGGTACAACATGTACAACATGTGTGCTCGCTATGTCAAGCAGCGACAGCTGCTGCTGTCTGGTAAGACTCCTCTGCCACACCCACACACCTGCACCACTCCAATATACTCTGAACTGAAGTGCACTAAAGTAAATCACAGTAGTGTAAGTAGAGTTTAAGCCTCTATGGGGGTGTACGACATGTGTGCTCGCTATGTCAAGCAGCGGCAGCAGGTTGGCGCCCCTATTGGAAGCTTCCAGATGGTGAGACTCCTCTGCCACACCCACACATCTGCACCACTCCAATGTACTCTGAACTGAAGTGCACTGTAGTAAATCATAGTACTGTAAAGGAGAGTTTAAGCTGCTATGGGGGTGCACAACATGGGGCTCGCTATGTGAAGCAGCAACAACAGTTTGGTAATGCAATGTATGTTACAGTCCAGGGGTAGGCCAAATAGGCTAAAGAGACTTGCCCAACCGTAAAGGAGGGGCTTGAAAAGAAAAAAACACTGATGAACTGAGCCCCAAACAATCGTTTAACTGACGGGGGCCCTGAGTTTGTGCTACAGTGATACTTTAATTCTACGATTTAATAGGTGAAGGGGGTGGGGCCATGAGCACACAAGCCATAGGAGCATTGATGTGTACTGGTATGCAGGGTACTACAAAGCGCGCATGATTTAATTCTACATCATTATGTCATTTGTTTGGTGCCGCTATTGGAAGCTTCCAAATGGTTAGACTCTTCCGCCACACTCACACGCCACACCCACACGCCACACCCACTCCTCCGCCACACTCACACGCCACACCCACACGCCACACCCACTCCTCCGCCACACCCACACGCCTACTCTACCCTGAAGTACACTACACAATTAAACTCAACTCAACTAAACCCACACACCTGCACTACTATAATGTACTCTGAACTGAAACGCACTGAAGTAACTAAAAAAAAGTAACTAATATAGTAAGTAACTAATAACTAAAAAGTAAATAATATAGTAAGTAACTAATAACTAAAAAGTAACTAATATAGTAAGTTAGTAGTGGTGATCATGGTTATCTTCCCGTCAGGTAAGTATAAATAGTAGTGGATCGACTGTACTTGAACAGGATCGACTGTACTTGAACAGGATCTGTTCTTCAGTTGGTACACTCTTCTGTTTAAATTAAAAACAGTAAGTAAGTAGTGGCGTAAAGTACCTGTGTAGCTGCTATGTGGGTGTACAACATGTGTGCTCAAGTGTCAAGCTGCAACATCAGTTTTGATGCTCCTATATATCAGAAGTGTGGTAGACCGAGTCACTTTCAGAATGAAGAGTCGGGGGTTCGACTCCCCCTTCGGTCGCTCTTGGCATCGAAGGTCGTCGTCAACCGTGATGGTAGCTTGTCCAGTTGAGGTAGGAGACCGCTCCCCACCCGTGTACGACGGGCTCCCTTAACACCACGCCCCATCAGGCGTTATCATTACCTTATTATCAGAACCCTCCAGATGGAGAGACTCCTCCGCCACACACACACGCACACCTGCACCACTCCAAGGCACTCTGAACTGAGTGCTCTACAGTAAATCATAAAAGTGTGAAGTAGGTTTGAAACTGCTATGTGGGTGTACAACATGCGTGCTCGCTATGTGAAGTAGCGACAACAGTTTTAATGCCCCTGTCAGAAGCTTCCAGATGGTGGGACTCCTCCGCCACACCCACACACCTACACCACCGGTACTGTAATAGACTCTTGACCTGGAGTAAATGCACCAAAATAAATCATAGCAGTGTAAAGTAGGTTTTTAACTCCCATGGGTGTACAACATGTGTGCTCGCTATGTGCAGCAGCGGCAACAGCTTTTTGCTCCTATCTATCAGGAGCTTCCATATGGTGAGACTCCGCCGCCACACCCACGCGCCTACTCTACCCTGAAGAACACATCATTAAACTAAGTAAAACTAAACTAAAGTAAATCCACACACCCACACACCTGACCCCCCCCCCCCCCCCCCCCACACACACACACACATACACACACACACACACACACACACACACCTGAGCCCCCACAAACACCTGAACACCCACCAACACAGACACCTGAACACCCACCCACACCTGAACATCCACACACCCACACACCTGAACCTTGCAGATTCAAGAGAAGCTGGTGTCAATGCTGGGCAGTATTCAGGTAAGAGCTTGGTAGCTCAGTGCTGCTGCAGTGTGTGTGTTGTTGTTGTTGTGTGGGTGGGGGTGTGTGTGTGTGTGTGGGGGGGGGGGGTAGCTCAGTGCTGCTGCAGGGTGTGTGTTGGTGGTGCGGGGGGGGGGGGGTGCGGGGGGGGGGGGGGGGGGGGGGGTCAGGTAAGAGCTTGATTGGTGACCCCTTTAACACCCTAGGGCCCCCGTCAGTAAAACAATTGTTTGGGGTTCAGTTTACCATTTTGTTTTTAGCTCTTCCTATCACGGTTGGGCTAGTCCCTTTAGCCTATTTGGCCTACCCCTGGACTGTAGCATACACACACAACACTTGAAAGACACCTATCGAGGGTTCCTAAAAACAGGCCACAACCCCCTACCCCTGAACTGCAACATACACACACAACACTTGACAGACACCTATTGAGGGTTCCTAAAAACAGGCCACAACCCCCTACCCCTGAACTGTAACATACACACACAACACTTGAAAGACACCTATTGAGGGTTCCTAAAAACAGGCCACAACCCCCTTTATTGGAGGTTCGTGTATTGCTGGAAACGCGAAAGCCTTGGCTTAGTTCAGAGGCGATCCTTCAATGGTGTACGCCCATTTTTTGGCACGCCGTCGCAAATGACAACCCACGGAGCTTGCGGATGTAGATGCCGACAAGTCGTTTGCAGTGTTGCGGAGACTGTTTTTTGTGTGGTGGGTAGGGGGCGGTAACCACATCAGCTCAACATATAAATACTTGGATTTGGGTATGCTCAGGGTTTGAGAACCAGATGAAGTCAAACTTATACTTTTTTCTACAATGGGGGTCCCTAATTCAGGACAGATTTTACACAAATGTGGGACGGAGCCAAACGCAGTGGATTTTTTTTTTTAACTCGATTCGCAATAGTCCCAAAATATTTCGTACAGCTCGTGCATCCAAGGGTACTTCCAAGCACGCGCTGGCGCGCTGCCTTTTTGAGCCCCACTGCGCGTTTCGCGCAGTTTTTTGCAAACCCCTATGGGCGCATCAGTCAATTTTGCGCATTTTGCTCTACAAAGCGCAGTTTGTTTGTTTTCAAGTGTGCTAAAGCGCTGGCCAATTTGGTCAATAGAAGTACCCTGCGTGCATCTCGTACAACTGCCTGCCGGCCTGTGCTGCTCGCGACTGAATGCCCATGGGAACAAAGAAAAGCTGCGCGTCTATCTGAAACACACACGAGAAACGCTATCTACTCAGAATTTGATTCCTAGCATTTTGGTGTGTGTACGGCTCTGTCCCACACTCTTGTCCCGAATTAGGGCGTTTTGGGGATTAGGCACTTATGGAGAGCAGGGTACTTCACTACTTCAAATGTCCAAATTGGCCAGCGCTTTAGCGCACTTGAAAGCAAAAAAACTGCGCTTTGTAGTGCAAAAAGCGCAAAAATTGCTTGCAGCGCCCACAAGGGGTTGCAAAAAACTGCGCTTAAATCGCAGAGGGGTCAAAAAGTCAGCGCTCAAAAGCGCGCGCTTTGAATTACCCTGTTGGAGAGCTTAATAATAAAAATTATTATTATTATTATTGTTGTAATAATAATAAATGGACTTGCCCAACCTCGGATAGTCCAGATAATGGTTGAATATCGGAAGGGGCTAGATTAACAAGACTTGCACCAATAACAGCCAGAAGACCTGGAACAGCAAAACCACCCATCACCACCCACCCACCTCAACCACACGCCACCACCACTCACCACCACCACACACCACCGCCCATCAACCACTACCAACCACCACGCAACACCAACACAATCACTGACGCCTCGCTGACACAAACACAATTACATACACGTATGTAGCCCTCCACCCCACCAGCACCCACCCACCCACCACCACCACCACACACCACCGCCCATCAACCACTACCAACCACCACGCATCACCAACACAAGCATTGACGCCTCGCTGACACAAACACAATTGCATACACTTATGTAGCCCTCCACCCCACCAGCACCCACCCACCCACCAACACAACCACCACCACCAGGCCAACCTGCCTATGGCATAAGAATACTAACTCCAAAACGGGCCGTACACCACCAACCCTAACACCATCACCTGTCGTAAACCAACAACACCAACGCATATCATACACTACCAACCGCCACATACCCTGCACCATCTGCACCCACCGCAGGCTATGTTTAGGATGGCATAACCACATCCACATCACCACCACCACCACCACCACCACATACCCTACACCATCACCACCAACACCACCACCAACACCGCATACCCTACACCATCACCACCACCACCACCACCAACACCACATACCCTACACCATCACCACCAACACCAGGCCATGTTTATGATGGCATACCCACACCCACACCACCACCACATACCTTGCACCACCAACACCACATACCTTACACCACCAACACCACCAACAACAACAGGCCATGTGGCTGATGGCATACCCATACTCACACCACCACCACATACCCTACACCAACAACAACTCCAACAACACCAACACAACCAACACAACCAACATAACCAACACAACCAACACCAGCAACACAGCCAACAACACCAGCAACACCAACAACAGGCCATGTGGCTGATGGCATACCCACACCACCACCACATACCCTACACCAATACCACCAACACAACCAACCAACAACAGGCCATGTGGCTGATGGCATACTTACACCACCAACACATACCCTACACCAATACCACCAACACAACCAACACCACCAACAAAAACCGGCCATGTGGCTGATGGCATACCCACACCACCAACACATACCCTACACCAATACCACCAACACAAACCAACACCACCAACAAAAAACGGCCATGTGGCTTATGGCATACCCACACCACCAACACATACCCTACACCAATACCACCAACACAACCAACACAACCAACACAACCAACAACATCAACAACCGGCCATGTGGCTGATGGCATACCCACACCACCACCACATACCCTACACCACCACCACATACCCTACACCACCAACACCACCAACACCACCAACAACACCAACAACGTCATCAGCACCAACAGCACCAACAACACCAACAACGCCAACAGCACCAACAGCACCAACAACACCAACAACACCAACAGCACCAACAACACCAACAACACCAACAGCACCAACAACACCGACAACACCAACAACACTAGGCCATGTGGCTGATGGCATACCGGCTGAGCAAGCTGTCTGAGGAGGGGCGCATGATGATACCCTACACCAACACCACATACCCTACACCACCAACACCAACAACAGGCCTTGTTTCTGGTGGCACACCCACACCCACACCTCCACCAACACATACCCTACACCACCGCCACCAGGCACCAACAGTCCCAGTGTGGCTCCATGTGGCTTATGGCATACCCACACAGGAAAGCACCCAAACACATACCCTACACCAATACCACCAACACAACCAACACAACCAACACAACCAACAACATCAACAACCGGCCATGTGGCTGATGGCATACCCACACCACCACCACATCCCTACACACCACCGACACATACCCTACACCACCAACACCACCACCCCACCAACCACAACCAAACAACTTCATCAGCACCACATCACCCACAAACACCAACACCTCCAACAGCACCACCAGCACACACACCAACAACACCAACACAACAACAGCCTTGTTTCTGGTGGCACACCCACACCCACACCTCCACCAACACATACCCTACACCACCGCCACCAACACCAACAGGCCATGTGGCTGATGGCATACCGGCTGAGCAAGCTGTCTGAGGAGGGGCGCATGACCCACGAGCAGGCATCCATGGTGAAAGCATGGGTCACACACCGCAGTAGAGAGGTGAGGGGCATTACACGTAGCCAGTCGTGAATCAGGTTATCCTATAAATGGCACAGCACATTCGCGATGTGCTATGCCTAACCCATATTTAGATTTATCCTATAAATATGTGAGATTCTTGACAATGAATTAAAATCAATTAAGTTCAGAACTCTGATCATTTCATTTGGGAAGCACCACCAGACGCCCTTAATAAATATGTGAGATTCTTGACAATAAACATGAACCACAAGCAGGTATCCATGGTGAAAGCATGGAACACTCATCGCAGTAGAGAGGTGAGGAGCATTGCACGCAGCCAGTCGTGAATTGATTAATTGACCAGAATATCATGTATATAGATAGATAGATAGATAGTAACTTCAGTGCAATGAATTGGTTGATTGACCAGAATATCATGTTAATTGACCAGAATATCATATATATATGTATAGATAGATAGTAACTTCAGTGCAATGAATTGGTTAATTGACCAGAATATCATGTCAATTTACCAGAATATCATATATATAGATAGATAGATAGTAACTTCAGTGCAATGAATTGGTTAATTGACCAGAATATCATGTTACTTGACCAGAATATCATAGATAGATAGATAGATAGATAGATAGATAGATAGATAGATAGATAGATACTTCAGTGCTATGAAAGCCCCATCGACACCCATGACATATGCCCTCCCCATGTGGGTAATGGTAAGGGGAGTAGGAAATGCAGTCGTAATGGTGATAGGTTCTGGCAAGGGCACGGTGTGGGTGAGGAGTATTTTATCCCCAGTGACATGAGAGGTAAATATGGGAGAGTCACAGCCCATCATAAATATGCTGTGCCTTGCCCCGTATGCCTTTATTTCCACTCAGCCAGTTGAGCGAAGCTGAGATGTGTATTTTTTTGGCAGAGCCCCCTCTTCAAGGGGGCGTGAGCCCCCATGTTTACCCATTTGTCCGTTTGTCCGACCGAAAAATTGAAAATTGAATCCTGACACGTTATCCAACGGTCGCGTAACTAACTCGCTTCGGTGACCTCCATCGTTGCCACCTTTCGTTGCGTTGCCAACACTCTCCGCCAATTTTCCGCGTCGCTTGCGATGCTGCATAGGACTTGTTCATAAATTTGCTGCTGCCAAGCTGTGGCCTGGGGTGTGTGCACTTGGTGGTAAGTGTGTTGGTATGTTCCAAGCTGGTGGTATGTGCTTGGTTGTATGTGCTTGGTGGTATTGCCCAAGCCGTTTTGTGCCGCGCTTGTGTATGTTGCTTTGGTTGAGTCTTGGGGTATGTGCCAAGCTGTATGTGCCAAGCTGTGGTATGTGCTTGGTTGTATGTGCTTGGTGGTATGTGCCAAGCTGTATGTGCCAAGCTGGTGGTATGTGCTTGGTGGTATATGTGTTGGTATGTGCCAAGCTGTATGTGCCAAGCTGTGGTATGTGCTTGGTTGTATGTGCTTGGTGGTATGTGCCAAGCTGTATGTGCCAAGCTGTGGTATGTGCTTGGTTGTATGTGCTTGGTGGTATGTGCTTTTGGCAGCTGAACATTTCCATAGCTTGCATACGTGTACATTATCTGGCTGTGCGGAGGAGAGAGGAGGTGAGGAGTGTTGCACGTAGGCAGGAGTGTGTTTATTCATGGAGCATGGACTTGGAGTGGGGGTGGTGGGGTGTGTAGGATTTGTGCTGGTGTTGGTATACTATCAGGAACATGGCCTGAGGGTGGGGGGTTGTAGGATATGTGGTGGTGGTATGTGCCAAGCTGTGCTTTGCAGCAGCAATTTTAGGCGGCGCCCCCTCTTCAAGGAGGCAGGAGCCCCCATGTTTGCCCATTTGTCCGTCCAACCGGAAAAAAACTTGAAGCCTGACACGTCAGGCAACGGTCGCGTGACTAACTCGCTCCGATCAGCTCCATCGTTGCCACCCTTAGTTCCGTTGCCAACACACTCGGCCAATTTTCCGCGTCGCTTGCGACGCTGCATAGGACTTGTTCATAGCTTGCATACTTGTGCAGCTGGCTGCCCGGAGGAGAGAAGAGGTGAGGAGCATTGCACGTAGCCAGGAGTGTGTTTATTCATGTGTTAGCTGATGAATTGTTGCAAAGGCAACGGCAAAGCCAAGGCCAAAGGTAAAGCCAAAGGCCAAAGCAAAAGGCGAAGGCCAAAAGCAAAAGACTGAGGCAAAGATAAAGACTAAGACAAAAGCACACGTGAAGGGCGTTTATTGGTATGTGGTTGCTCTTAATACAACTTGGCACTCCGCAGTAGGGAGGTGAGGAGCACCCTTGGCCGAGAAGTACTGTGAGGAAACATCCTCGCATCAATGAGGCCTGGTTGTGTAACATACATACATGCATACATATATATATACATGCATTGTCAATTCATCTAAATGACCTATACCCCATGACCTGCCACATGACCCACCCAACCCCCTATGAGACAGGGGATGGCCCTTGGGCAAGAAGCACTGGGGGGAAACAGTATCCTTGCATAATTTCTGGTTGCCAGGTTTTTTTCCGCTACCAAGTCCTCCTATTGGGTGGCCCCCAGACTGTACCAATGGAACATACATGCATTGTCAATTCAGCTAAATGACCTATACCCCCATGACAAAACAATGACCCGCCATGACAAAAAATACCCCCATGACAATACAATGAGCCACCCAACCTTACATGATGCAGGTGATGGCTCTTGGCCGAGAAGTACTGAGAGACAACGGTACTCTGACAGAGTTCCTCGTTGCCAGGCCCTTCTTTTTTGCTACCAAGTCCTCCCATCAGGCGACCCCTAGACTGTCCCAATGGATCATACATACATACATACATACATACATACATGCATACATACATACATGCATGCATGCATGCATGCATACATACATACATACATACATACATACATACATGCATGCATGCATTGTCATTTCAGCTAAATGACCTGCACCCCATGAGAAAAATAAATGACCCACCCAACCCCTTATGAGACAGGTGATGGCTCTTGGCCGAGAAGCACTGGGAGGAAACAGTATCCTTTCATGGTTTCCGGTTGCCAGTTTTTCCCCGCTACCTAGTCCTCCTATTGGACTGCCCCTAGACTGTAACAATGGAACATACATGCATACATGCATTGTTAATCCAGCTAAATGATTTATTCCCCGTGACAAAAATAAATGACCCACCCAACCCCCAATGATGCAGGTGATGGCCCTTGGCCGAGAAGTACTGGGAGGAAACGGTATCCTGTCTGAGTTCCTGGTTGCCAAGGTGGGTGGTGGATACGTGGCGCATTACATGTTTGGCTGGTGTAAGTTCGCACTACATGGTTGGTTGGTATGTTGGTTGGCGAAAGTTTGCATTACAAGGTGGATGGTGGACAGGTGTCGCATTACATGGTTGGCTAGTATGAGTTCGCATTACATGGTTGGCTAGTATAAGTTCGCATTACATGGTTGGTTGGTTGGTTGGTGTGTTGATTGGTTGGTTGGTTGGTGTTAGCTCGCATTACATGGTGGGCTATTGCAAGTTCGCATTACATGGTTGGTTGGTTGGTTGGTGTGCTGGTTGGTTGGTTGGTATGTTGGTTGGTGTAAGCTCGCATTACAAGGTGGGTGGTGGACAGGTGTCGCATTGCATGGTTGGTTGGTGTAAGTTTATGCTACAGTTTAGGTGTAGTCACAAAGGCTAAAGTGACTTGTCCAAGCTTGAACGATCAAGACCAACTATAGACGACTCAGGGGTTTTTTCCCGTCATATATTACGATCGTAAGACAGGGCCCCGTTTTTGCCAAAATTATCGTAAGAAGAGACCTAAAAACTGAAATTAACTTCAATTGACTAAAATCGACCATATTTGACTAAAATCGACTAAAATCGTACTTAAGATGCTGTCCTGGGAGGAGGCAAATACAAAAACGTAATAAGATTTGCACTTACAGATTTGAAAACAATATCACTGATACGACTAGGAGGGTAGAAAGAAGAAGAAAGATTACAATGGCCACTTATCCTGGCAGTGGAAACACCACCGCCCCTGAGGGAACGGACTCCGAACACCACTGTCTTCCGGCAGTGGGGATCGAACTTCTCCCGATTGGCGTGAGCTCCAAGGGAGGGTGGCTGACTAGGTGGGTCATGGTGCATATATATAGAAACAGCCGACAACAAGCAGGTGATGAAGATCAATTGTTTGCCCAAACCCTCACTGTTATAAAACTGTCCAGCTGCCTCGGCGCTGTTCAGTCTCGGCATTGATTTTTGCCGAGTATGTAACTATATTCTCTCTAATCAATTGTTTTCTGGCGCTATGGTCCACTCTTCTTTTTGCATCCTTTAGGCGCAGGCGTGCTCGGTTCGACACGCGGCAGCGACAACTACGTAGCATAAACTACATAGAGTGGTACAATACCAACATGCGCACCCAATCGCACCCACGCACGCACTGCAAGCTTCCAATGCTGATGATTCTAGAACCAACAACACGTCCTCCATGTGCTGCTGTCCTGTCTCAGCAGTGATTTGCTGAGTTTATGTGACTAACCCTCTCTCTCTCTCCCCTGTTGCTTCCTCTTATATATAATCGGATGGTAGGCAGGCTGTGCTGCTGTCCTATCTCAGCAGTGATTTGCTGAGTTTATGTGACTAACCCTCTCTCTCTCCCCTCATACTTCTTGTTATAAAATTTGATGGTTTTTAGGCTGTGCTGCTGTCCTGTCTCGGCAATGATTTGCTGAGTTTATGTAACAAACCCTCTCTCTCTCTCTCTCCCCTGTTGCAGGCTTTCTGCGATAATGAGGCCTTCTACTCGTACGAAGGTACCTACGACATCAACGTTCTTGTTGCTGGTCGTGGCGTCACAGGCGTTTCTGCCATCAAGCCTGCTAAGAAGTCCTCCTCCGCCCCTCGGCACTGAGCTGCCCAGGTTTGACGATTGGTAAAGTAATGATAACGCCTGGTAGTGCGTGATACTCAAGGAGCCCCGTCTTCCGGCGGTAGATTAATAGCTGCCACTTTACCTGGACAAAGCTACCATGGCGGTTGACAGCGACCGTGGACACTAAAGCGCACCCGTGGGGATTTGAACCCCGCATCTTCTTGTTTCAACTAGCTCTACCATTGACCAATTTGTCGAAACGGGATGCCTCCTGAGAAGTCCTCCGCCCCCCCTTGGCACTGAGGTGCCCAGCAGGGTACTTCAGGAGGACTTTCAGCTCTGCTGCCTGAGACGCAACCAATTGTATAGCCTGCGTCCTGCGACGCAACGGACCCTTACTTCTGGTCAACGGACCCTCCCATAGTTGCGTCCTGCGACACAACGGACCGTCCAACGTTGCGTCTGCGACAGAGGATGCAGCATCCTGATAATGATAACGCCTGGTGGGGCGTGGTATTAAGGGAGCCCGTCGTACGCGGGTAGTAGGGAGCGGTCTCCTACCTCAACTGGACAAGCTACCATCGCGGTTGACAACGACCTGGAACGCTAAGAGCGACCAAAGGGGGAGTCGAACCCCCAACTCTTCAATCTCAAGCGATCTGGTCTACCACTAGACCATTGTATCACTGCCCAGGTGTTATGATTGGTAGAAAGATTGGAAGGAATCATTACGCCAAGTCGGTGTGGAACAAGGAAGCTGTCCAAAGGAGGTCCTCGGACAACACAGTGATGCTAGAATCATCTTTTTGTCTTTCCAGATCGGTCCTTTCACAACTAAACAAGTTCTATGCAGCGTCGCCTGCGACGCTAAAAAATTGTGGAGAGTGATCGCGAGGGAGCGACAAGTGGCAATGGAAGCGAGTTAGTTACGAAACTGTTGGCTGACGTGTCGGGCTTCATCACGGTCATCGGTCAGACGGATGGATGGATGGATGGATGGACGGGCAACTGGGAAACACTGGGGGCTCCCGTTCCCAAGGGAGGGCTCTACCAAAAATGTTACTGTCTAGTCTAGTATGACCCCTAGCTCAACGACTGGCTCAAGAATAGTGGAGGAGTCAGAGCTGCAGATAAAAAATGCGATAATAATCGCACAATTAAATTATCATCCCAGCTGAGATGATGATTTAATTATATTGTAAAATTTAATTATCTCTGTAGCACGAACTCAGGGCCCATGTCGGCTAAACGATTGTTTGGGGTTCGGTTCATCAGTGTTTTTCTTGTAGCCCTTCATGTACGGTTCGGCAAGTCCCTTAAGCCTATTTGGCATACCCCTGGACTGTAACATACCGGTACACACAGAGCCACTGGTTTGATGATCGAATGGAATCTCATCTATCAGTGCCTTTTCATTCTAGCCCCTCCTGCCATGGTTGTGCAAGTCCCTTCAGCTTATTTGGTCTACCCCTGGACTGACAACAACAGGGGTTGGGAGCAGGGTACTTCTGGAGGACCCCCAGATCTGCTACCTGAGACACAACCAATTGTACAGCCTGCGTCCTGCGACGCAACGGACTCTTCAACGTTGCGTTTGCGATGGAGAACGCAGTGTCCTGAACGACCTTGCTGTGCACAATGGCCGCCGATAACGACCCTCCCATTGACCCACTCAAGTGAACTTGCAGATGAAGCCTTTCTGAATGCCATACGCAATTAACAGAACCTGATATCCCAACATGATAACGAAATAATTCCAGTTAAGTTCTTGGCAGGCAATACTTATGTGGAATGGTGCGAGAAGGTGCCGATCGAGGATTGTATGTTTGTATGTATGTTACAGTCTAGGGGTAGGTCAATTAGGGGGAAATTGATGAACTGAACCACAAACAATCTTTACCAACGGGGGCCCTAAATTCGTGCTACAGTGATCATTTAATTCTACAGTACATTTAAAGCATCATCTCATCTGGGATTGTATGTGGAGAATGGATAAAGTTTATTTTGACAATAATGCTTTGATTCGTATTGGGATGCTTTTATTTGTTTTTACTTTGTTTCTGCCGAAGACGGGGACTTCAAGGCTGGAGCTATGTAAACTTTCAAGTTAGTTCAAGTTAGAGTATGCACGGATACTTCTCTTAGGGAAGTCCTGCTTCACAAAATGTATGGAAGTTGTTACAGTCCAGGGGTAGGCCAAATAGGCTGCACGGAACCGACACCATGCAGCAAACAGGCGAGCCCCCTTTTTGTATGATGTTCACGAGTCCCCCTTGGCTTTGTCAAGTTGAGAGCATATTTGGAGTCCAGTAGGGCACAAGGAAAATGTCATCATCATCACCATCACTTGACCGTGTAGGAAGGGCTTAGAAAGAAAAGGCACTGATGAACTAAACCCCAAACGATCGTTTAACTGAGGAGGGCCCTGAGTTCGTGCTACAGTGATCATTTAATTCTACAATGTAATTACGGTGACTATAGCTAGCTCCGGCTTACGCTGTGGTGTCCTTAACATCACGTCCTGTGAGTAACTGTATTACACGGATGTAACAATTTCAATTTCTACAATATAAGTAAATCACCATCACATCTGGGATACAAAACATACACTCTCGTTTTTGTTCATTCGGTTAAAAACACCTGTTGAACTACCGGTATATATGCTGCGAGTGCTTATAGACATCTTGCAAGATGTCCTTAAGCACTCGCAGCCAGTATAGTTCAACAATAACGTATATATAGGATATATCATATGGGTTCAGACTCTGCCTTAGTCAATCAAATACCAACATGGCATCAACAAACAACAACAATACAAATACTATCATGGCATCAACAAACAACAACAATACAAATACTATCATGGTATCATGAATATATCATTTTCCTGGAATTTTTTGTTTTTTTACTGCCGAAGACGGCGAGCAGCCAAATTGCTGGCTGAAGCTATGTAAGTTCAAGTATCATGCATATTGATATGGCCCCAAAGCTATTGGACCTCATCAGGGTACTTTCATTGACACAATTGGCCAGCGCTTAAGCGCACTTGAAAAACAAAAAACTGCGCTTTGTAGTGCAAAAAAACGCAAAAATTGCTTGCTGCGCCATCAGATGGTTGCAAAAAACAGCGCGAAACTTCAGCTTAGTCAGACTGCCGGCATCATACAATGACAATGATATCTAATGATTTCATACTGCTGTTCTCTACATATGTTTCATGAAACCTACCGAGCCTATATGTTTGATGAAATCAAAGTTGCATACTTGATTGCGTTATTGGTCTTCTGCGTTATTGGTCTTTTGCGTTATTGGCAGTGATTTTCCTAAGGTTTTGGGACAAAACATTAATAATCGTTTGGGTCCGATTCCTGGGTCTGCACTTTGGGAACATGAAAACATTAATAATCGTTTTGAACGATTCTGCACGATTACAGTTTTGCTGGAAGAAAAACGATAGAAATGGTAGGGGGTCCTGGCGGGTCCCCTAGAGGTCGGCCCCGGGGGTGGGGTTTTAAACACGATGGCTTCTGGGTTGTTCAGTTGTCTATAATTGCGATGCCTTACAGGTTTGCCCGAAGTGAGAGGGCAAGGGGAAATAGCATCCAGTTACCATATTGGGCGCAGGCGCGCAGCATCTCGCGAGTGAACCCTTCCCACCCCACCGACTCATTAACCCAATACTCGCTCGGTTCCTACAAAGCAGACAGATGTTTGCAGGAGTAAATGCGATGCCCATTAGCTAGTTGTGGAGGAATACCTTCAGAGTGAGCGCTCATAAGCGACTGACTTTTGGGCATTACTGGTCTTTAACATGTGCCTGTCGCTGATTCGAAGCTCCCAGTGCTGGTCCATGCTTGTGTAGATTGAAATATTTAGCGAGGAGCATGATGCTGGGGAGCACGCGATGGAAATACAGTCAGCGAGCGAGGAAGAGAAACAGCGCAGGAGTGGGAGAAGCGAGTGCTGTGACGGGGAAGCTGCAAGGTTAGGTGTGTTCAGCAAGAGCTGGCAGTGAAGTAAGTGGCGAGTTGGGGCGTAACAGCAAGCGAGCTCGAGGTTTCACAAAGCCCTGTGGCGACGTTATTTCATGGGGTGCGTGCCGGGTACGTGGCCTCAACTCCCCCCTGCTCCTTTCGCCTCCCCCCGGATGAGCTGGCTGGATTCTGACCAGCGTGTCACCCAGTGTCCTGTCAAGAGCATTCTCCCATGTGATGGGGAATTTGGGATGCGCGAGCCTGAGCCAACAGTATGGCTGATGCTAAACATTAATAATCGTTCTGCACGATGCTGCAGCCAGCGTTTGGGTCGACCGGAAACATTAATAATCGTGCATGAACGATGCCCAGGCCAAAGTTTCGCGAGCTCGAAAACATTACCCAGACCTGAGAAAACGATGGACCATTTCGCGAGAAACATTCATAATCGTGCCTGCACGATTAATCGTGCTTAGGAAAAACGCTGGTTATTGGTCTTTTGCATTATTGGTCTTTTGCGTTATTGGTCTTTTGCGTTATTGGTCTTTTGCGTCATTGGTCTTTTGGCGGAGCCCCCCTTTCTGGAGGGCGGGAGCCCCCAGGGTTACCCATCTGTCCGTCCGACCGACCGGCCATCCAATCATCCGTCTGACCAAGACGAAGCCTGACACGTCAGCCAACGGTCTCGTAACTAATAAACAAGCATCGTCGGTTAGTTTTGCTGTACTGAACCATTCTTGTTTCAAGAGAAAAACCTCTTGATTTACCCCTCTTATTTAATTCGGGCGCCAAGAGGCAATTTGCTTGAAAAATGCCCTCTTGAATCTCTCTTATTTAAGAGGTCAATCAAGAGGCGTCTTGTACGTCTATTGATTCAAGGTCACTTGTTTAATTCTTGTTTCAGTGTAGAATCGATAGGGCTAGGTTAGGTTCCGGGTATTTCCCGGATTGGGTCCCGGTTTTGTTTCCAGGCAGTGCTTGCACTGGAGACTTCGGATTATACGAGATGTATAAATGGATTGCAATGTTTTATTTACAGAGATTTTAAGACTAAAAAATTCGAATTCAAAAAGTGATAATGAACAATAGCTATTATAATTTGGCCATTTACAAATTCTCCTCATTTGTGGGGGAAATTGTACCCCTGAATTGGGCCTAGAAAAATGGTGCTCATCAGAAATATGAGTACCCTGTGCTCTGACTACTAAAATAATAAGTACCAGCCAGGGTACCCTGATGAGCTCTGACTAGCTATCTAGTATGTCTTCTGCCCCTGCCCCCCCCCCCCCTGCCACCCCGACTGGCTAGTCTAGCCAAGCTACTATTATATTATGAGTGACCAGCAGCAGTGACCAGCAGCAAGACCAGTGTCCTCATAAGGCTTTTTGATCTTGTTTGTCTACTCATCCCTGCATGCTGATGACTTGCTCCTTCTCCACCATGTCGCAATATGCGGAAGTCACTGCCTGCTGGAACTGCAGCAGCATGGAAGGAAGGAGGTGGAGTTAGAAGATTATTAGTTGCTTGACCAAGCACAAGCCAGTTGGACAATCAACGAATCAGCAAGCAAGAAAGCGAGCAAGCATTCACGTGGTAGCAATTACGATGATGAGACAGATAGATGGTGCAGCATATAAGACACATGGTGCAGCATACAAGACAGATTGTGCAGCATACAAGACATATGGTGCAACGTACAAGACACATGGTGCAGCATACAAGACACATGGTGCAGCGTACAAGGCAGATGGTGCAGCATACATGACACATGGTGCAGCATACAAGACAGATGGTGCAGCATACAAGACATACGGTGCAACGTACAAGACAAATGGTGCAGTGTACAAGACACATGGTGAGCATACAAGACAGATGGAGCAGCATACACGACACATGGTGGAGCATACGAGACACATGGTGCAGCAAGGCAAATCATGCTGCATACAAGCCAAATGGTGCAGCATACACGACAAATGGTGCAGCGTACAAGACAGATGGCTCAACCTACAAGACAAATGGTGCAGCGTACATGACATATGGTACAGCATACAAGACAGATGGTTCAGATCTACTCACATGTGTTGGTTACATAACAACATATCGCCACTGTGTAGCCTAGTCAGGGGAAACTGCAGGCAGGCATTTGTCAATCATGGAGGTACATAGGCATGCATGCAGGTGTGAAGCAGGCAGGCAGCAAGGAGGTGGACCAGGTTGCAGCAACCGAGCAAGCGGCCGAGCCGCAGGTTCGGCGTCTGAGTCATGGATTGCTTGTCGACCTTGGCCTGGACATTATGAGCATTGGATCGGGTCGTTAGCATTATTGTTTCGCGTCAGAAAAACGATTGCAAGTCAATCAGGCAAGAAAGGACCAGCAGCGATTCAAACCTTCGACTTTCAAACCTGCGCAACTACCTGCGGCATTCGAATCCTCCCTCTCCATCTGCAACGCTCGATTGCAACACGCAATCGGCTTGCCTGAAAGCATGACATTCGCCCAAGTAAAGCTGTGTACTAATCGACGAATTGAATATGGTCCAGCAGGTACCATGGTTGAAGACAGCGGCTCTATGCAGGAGTAAAGCAGTAGTGGTTTGGTTCAGTGATGCGAAGCATTGTTAAGAAGGCGCACGCAATCGTCTGCCATTTCGCAGATGTAGATGGTGTCTTATTGGAAATTTGAACGTCGAGGAGGGTTGGGGGTGGGGGGGGGCGGGGTGTGTGTGTGTGTGTGTGTGTGTGTGTGTGTGGGGGGGGGGCGGAGGGTTTTGCCGCGACAAATTGAATAGCCGATCTAAGTTGACAGCTAGGACGCAGGAGGGTTGGGGGCGGGGGGGGGGGGGGGGGGGGGGGGGGGGGGGGGGGGGGGGGGGGCACGGTAATCCTATCATCCTACTGTGTCGGACTCTTTCCAAACTCTTTCTCTATTCTTTTCGCTTTCGCCCCCTCTGAAACCCAGTGTCCTGGGGTTGAACAATACCGGGCACCTCCGCACTCTTGTCCATAGCTCATAATAATTGTTATTTAACCACATGCACAGTCTGAGGTCAAACCATTGAGGCCTTGGGAAGTCATAACCCAAGATTATGTCCTCTGTCGTGCCTGCCCAGCAGGGGTGAAACCCATGCTAAATAATCCTGTCATTCGACGGTGTCGAATTCTGTCCAAACTCTTGCTCTTCTCTTTTCATCTTGGACATAGCTCATAATAATTATTATTTAACTACATGCACAGTCTGACATCGAACCATTGAGGCCTTGGGAAGTCATAACCCAATATTATGTCCTGGTGCCTGCCCAGCAGGAGTGTAACCCACGCTAAATAATCCTGTCATTGGACGGTGTCAAATTCTTTCCAAACTCTTTATCTTCTCTTTTTCCTCTTGGCCATAGCCACCAGATGGAACGACAATCAATGAACGGGGTTGCACATATTGTCAATCCATCCATGAATCCATGGACATGGATTACGTTCTAAGTTTATTATAGTATAGGTAGGAGCAAATGTACATAGTTCTTACTCTCAATTATGTAACTGGTAAAGCTTACAATTACTTGTTGGCGTTTTGGGAAAGGTTGTTGACGGGGAATAAATGCCATAGGGCTCGTATTGACACCACTGCTGCATAACTCTCTAACCCCATACGTGAATCTAATTAATTAAAAGTAATGAACGAATTTACTTAGCCGGGCTGGGAGGCACCAAGGACCACCTGGTTCGAATAATGCATTAGCGTTTTGGGAAAGGTTGCTAACGGGGAATAAATGCCATGGGGCTCATATTGACACCACTGCCGCATAAGTCTCTACTTACTACTAACCCCATACGTGAATCTAATTTTATGAGGGGGGCTGGGAGACAGGAAGCACGCACTGCCTGGTTGGATTAATAAATTGTCGTACTTGGAAAGGGAGACAACGAAAGAGAAGCAAGAGCAACATTGAATTCCGAGACTAGTTACAATGGGAAATGAGCACCTATGAGATAATCCTAAACAGAAACGATGGACAAGTTAGCCCTAACTACCCTTAATAAAGTTAAGGGCGGGGAGGACCGACTGACGTGTGTTGATGACCAGAAGGTCACTTTGTACGTAGTTCGTCTTTACTACCGTAACGCATAACATAAACCTAATTTGAAACAAAATATTCACACGTGATCCTTGTCAAAGAAACCATTATATTCCATATTGACAACATGGAATATATTCACCTCACTCGGGTGGGTCTAATAATAAATTAGCACACACGAACAAAATTCAGTCACGACTACAACTATTGAGAGGGAAAAAACCTTGAATCCCAATGATAAGCCCCTATGGAAAACCACCAATTTATTAGGACTCAAGGAAAAACCTCGGGATCAGGGTTGATTTTTGACTATCAACTTTATGGTAACCAAGTAAGGGCAATCATGACCTCTAATAGGGCAACGACTGCTTAGCCCCTTAACTTGGACCTGACCGTCTACTAAGTGACTGAATCATATGATACCAAATTGGTAACATATGCGTAACACATAAAAAACACCCCAAAAGATGTCAGCGTAGTCCTCGGAAGAGGTAGCTCCGAATGTCTCGCTCCCTAGCTTGCGGGAGTACACGGCACAGTGTACCACTTCGGTCGGCCTGACGTACTCGACAGCCAACTTTCCACACCTGCGTGGTTGACAAAACATTCCAGATTAAAAAAATAAATATAAGACGATAAAAAGCATAAACATAAACATATAACATATGCATAAACATATAACATAAGCATATAACATAAACATAAACATATAACATAAACATAAGCATAAACATATAACATAAACATATAACATATGCATAAACATATAACACAAGCATACACATATAACATAAACATAAGCATAAACATATGACATAAGCATAAATATATAACATATGCATAAACATATAACACAAGCATACACATATAACATAAACATAAGCATAAACATATGGAGGGAGGGAGGGAGTTGTGTGTGTGTGGATGGATGGATGGATGGATGGAGGGAGGGACTTGTGTATGGGGGGGGGGATGGATGGATGGATGGAGGGATTGTGTAGGATAAATTTAGGGAGACATCCAGGGAGGGATGATGGATGGAGGGATGGAGGGGGCGAGGGAGCGGGGGACGGGGGAGGGGGGGGGCTATGTGTTCGTTCATTAGTTTTAATTAATTAGATTCACGTATGGGGTTAGAGAGTTCACTAGAATGTAACTGTGTACGTAATACGTCTTTACTACCAGTAAACCTAATTTGAAACAGGGAGCTGCCACTGCAAATTTTGGGGGTCGTCCGCACCTTATTCAGAACCTTAACGGCACCGTTGACCACACATTACACCCTTTCTTACCTTGAAAGGGTCCTTTCTGTGATGGACAGGTGCATTCCGAGGAGCGGAATAGGGTGCCGAAGCTAGGCATGATGCTCTCTATGGTGCACAACGGGGTGCCGAATGTCGGAAGGAGAGGTCCGGAGTGGGGGGAAAGAAGGCATAGATCAATAGTGATAGATTGATAGATGTATGTATTGAAAGAGGTCGGATTATGTTTGAAGCATTCGATTTAGCAATGTAACCTTTTTTGCTGATATTTGCTTTTCACTGCCGAACACGGCGAGCTGCCAAATTGGCTATGTAACCAAGTTGAAGCCTGGCTATGTAACCAAGTTGAAGTTGAATGTAGGAGTTTGGAAACAGCCCAAGTAGGGTGTGTGTGCGTGTTTAAGTACTCGCACTTTGGACAATGGTAGGAAAGAAACTTTTACAATAAAGGAAACAAATATAATGCAAGAGAACAAATTGGTATCATATATTTAATTTTCCTGCTGAGGACGGCTTAGCTGGCTCGAAGGTACACAACCTAATATACAGAGAGACAGCCTAATGGATCTGGCTGGAAGCTGTACAACCTAATGGAGCTGGCTGGAAGCTGTACAACCTGGCACACAAAGTGAAAGTCTATTGAAGCTGGCTGGAAGTTCTACAACCTAAGGACCTAGCTGGAAGCTGTACAACCCATGGCTGGAAGCTGTACAACCTCCCCACAAACACCACCACCCTCCCCTCCACCACCACCACCCTCCTCTCCAGTACCACCACTCTCCCCTCCACCACCACCACCCTCCCCTTCACCACCACCACCCTCCCCTCCATCACCACCATCCTCCCCTCCACCACCAACACCCTCCCCTCCATCACCACCACCCTCTCCTCCACCACCACCACCATTCTCCCCTCCACCACCACCACCCTCCCCTCCACCACCACCACCCTCCCCACTGCCACCACCCCCCTCCCCTCCACCTCCACCACCCTCCCCTCCACCACCACCACCCTCCCCTCCACCACCACCACCACTCTCCCCTCCACCACCACCACCCTCCCCTCCTCCACCACCACCCTCCCCCCACACACAAAGTCACAATTGATTTACCTAAGCCCACACACCTACTTTCACACATGACATACATAGGTGCAAGTAGAAGTACACAAAGACAAGCTCTTCAGTGCTAGTACTTGCCTGCTTAAACTTGGAGGCCATGCGACCCAACCAGGTGTGCCTTGCCTTTTGGTTCTGGACCTGCAAGTCATGGTCAACACATATGATATGTATCCTTAGTAGGCAGGTGCGGCGGTGGGGTGGAACCTAAGGAGCTGGCTAGAAGCTATACAGAAGCTTAGGCACTGAACTACCCAAGAGTAGTACTAACGTGCTCACAGGCCCTTAGCACGAAGGGCAGCAGGGCTTATGCTGGTGATATAAGTGCATGGCATTGAAGTGTGCATGTGTGAGTGTTAGGCTCTGAACTACCCCAAAAGCACTAAGGTCACTCAGGCCCTTAGCACAAAGGGCAGAAGGGCTTATGCTGGTGATATAAGTGCATGGCATTGAAGTGTGCATGTGTGTGTGTTAGGCGCTGAACTACCCCAAAAGCACTAAGGTCACTCAGGCCCTTAGCACGAAGGGCAGCAGGGCTTATGCTGGTGATATAAGTGCATGGCATTGAAGTGTGCATGTGTGAGTGTTAGGCTCTGAACTACCCAAAAAGCACTAAGGTCACTCAGGCCCTTAGCACAAAGGGCAGCAGGGCTTATGCTGGTGATATAAGTGCATGGCATTGAAGTGTGCATGTGTGTGTGTTAGGCTCTGAACTACCCAAAAAGCACTAAGGTCACTCAGGCCCTTAGCACAAAGGGCAGCAGGGCTTATGCTGGTGATATAAGTGCATGGCATTGAAGTGTGCATGTGTGAGTGTTAGGCTCTGAACTACCCAAAAAGCACTAAGGTCACTCAGGCCCTTAGCACAAAGGGCAGCAGGGCTTATGCTGGTGATATAAGTGCATGGCATTGAAGTGTGCATGTGTGTGTGTTAGGCTCTGAACTACCCAAAAAGCACTAAGGTCACTCGGGCCCTTAGCACAAAGGGCAGCATGGCTTATGCTGGTGATATAAGTGCATGGCATTGAAGTGTGCATGTGTGAGTGTTAGGCTCTGAACTACCCAAAAAGCACTAAGGTCGGGAGCAGCAAGGAGCAGCAGGGAGCAGGAGGCAACAGGGAGCAGGGTGCAGGGAGCAACAGGGAGCAGGGAGCAATAAGGCTGCAGGTCACCAACTACCCCAGATGCACCAACTAACCAAGGTCCATGGGCCCGTACTTAAAGTAACTTACTTGAACGCACGGGGGCATGTACGGCTTCCAGTATTCTCGCTCGGCAAGCTCCGACTGTTTTCTGACAGGTGGCGCATTCTGGGATGGCGGAGCTGCGCAACGGAAGGGTGAATTAGATCATGGTGATGCAGTAATCAGGTAGTGAGATCATCATGATGAGCCAGTAGTGAGTTAATCAACGACCTTAGTTACTTACCTATCGAAGTCGCTATGCGCGCTGTGGTCAAAGACCCAATACAGGGCTCGCCGGATCCCAGGACGGGACAGGGAGCTGCGCGCTTCAAGTTCTTCTTGCGTACAGGCGAGGGCGATGGGAACATTGGGGTGTTGCGCGGAATGAGAGGAATGAATGGAGTGAACTTCGAAGCGACAGCCAAACTGTACGTGGCTGTCATTCTAGTCGAGGGGAGCTTGAATGGAATGGAAAGAACGCTTTGTTGGAATGGAAGAAAGCGGCTTTGGGAAGATGAGCGATTCAAGTCAGAATCAAGTCGTGATCGTGGCCACGGCAGTACCTGAGGCTGTACTCCATGGCTTGGTCCTAAAACCAAGTCCGAAAAACCATTTCCCGCCTTGTTCGAATCGAATTCGAAGCCCCCCATCTGTCGAAGGGCGACAAATGAGAACGCCCCATCTGTCGAAGGGCGACAAATGAAAACGTAACAAGCATTCGCTTGCATGACGCATCCTCTTGCGAGGCTCTTGGAAACATGTCTTGCACAAGTGGTGTATCAATCACTGCTTGCCGCTCTTGTATTCGACTTGTTTCAAGCCACAAGAGCTTTCAAGAGGTTTAGCTTATTTAAGAGGGGGAAACAAGAGGCGCAAAACTTACCGACGATCTTTGAGGTTCGGGCTGAGGAACCTGAGTTCGTTGGCTGGTCGTAATGTGTGCAAAGACAGGCAGCCGCTAGATTTATTGGCAAGGAGCTGGTGAGCACTCTCTCTCTCATTCTCTCTTTCTCTCCTCAAACGCTCCCCGATATCCTTGCTTCCTTTCTTTCTTGGCAGTGCGACTAACTAGAAAAGCCGTTATGTTTTTGAGCGCTGTGGGCGAAGCGCTCACGAGTCAACAGGCAGACGAGCATTTATAATTTGCGGTAGCTGCTCTTGCGAGCGAGCTCCAGGCTAAGCAGTGATGCTTGCAGTACACGTGCGTTTTGTGAGTTGAAGCCAGAGCTAGACAGCATGCGCCCGGAAATGCTAGCTATGGGCGCTGCACTCCAGCAACTAACTAATTGAGTTAGTGCACGATCGATGGGCGGGGGGGGACTAGGAAATCCTAAGTTTACTGCGCCCTAACTGCGGCCTGCACAAATGGCACACGGGGTGAAAGCGAGCTCCATGGTAAGCAGTCCATATAGCTCCCTGCTTGGCTGCTCGCTGATGCTGATGCTCCACGGATTTCGATTTATCGGATTTGTGTGTTGAAGCCAGCAATTTACAGCAGGCGCGGGAAGATAAGTCGGAATGAGCCGGGATGAAGTCTGTAGTCTGCCTGCGATTCTGACGGGGAAATCCTAGGCTGGCAGTTGCTTTCCCTTGTGACCCTGCATAGGAATGTCGCGTTATGGCCTACCGCGATGCAAGACGCAACATAATGTAAGATAACTTGTTTTAACTTGTGTTAACTTGTGTTAACGCTTATCGAGGGGTGGGGTTGAGGGGTTTGACCCTTTTGAGGTGTCGTGGAGGAAGAATAACGTTCGATAACTTAAGCTAACTTGTTTTAACCTGCTTAACTTGTTTTAACTCGCTTTAATGTTATATAACGTCGTATAACGTCGTATAACGTCCAAACCTGTTTCCATAGTGGCCAGCTGGCGACCTCAGCGCGGAGGCTGGCGTTTTCCTCGCGAGCAGCCTGGAGCTCTGCAGGGGAAGGGGAACGTGGAATGTCAGGCTTCGGCGGATTACGTTGTGGGAACAGCGTTCGATTGACAGGCAGCACAGCGGGAGGCAATTGTACTTCAGGCAATGCGTATTGAGTGGGAATCTCATCGATTTGCGCGAAAGGGTTACGTGCAGCACATGGCAGGTTAGTGCGATAAGGAGCCGGCGTGCGAAAATGCTTACCTGCGTCAGCACGGGCCATGCCCCTGTCCGAAGCGTCCAGGGATGCTTGGAGGGCCGTGATGGCTCCGCCATGCTTGACGTTGAGGACACGCAAGGAGTCGCGAGCCTCCTGCCGCTCGATGCCCTGCTGGAAGTGAGCCTCCAAAAGTTTGGCGCGCGCCTCAGGGGTACCGCCGTCGTGGATGGCAGCCTTGATGGCTGCGTCCGAGGCGACGAGTTTCGCCTCCAACACCAGGATTTGAGCATCCTTGGCTGCGACGGACGTCGCATAAGTGTCAGCCATGGCTGACTGGGACTCCGTCGCCCTCTCCAGAGCACGCTGCAGATTGGCAGCCCGCTTTTAGGAGATTAGGTGGTCCCCCATATGCTGAAGGCGTTTCGTTGCCTTCGTAGCGTCGTACTCCGCATTCCGCTCCTCCAGAGTCAAAGACTTGGGGGGAAGCGACGGCATCGGGCGTCGTGCATCATGGGCTGCGTCGTCCGTCGGATCGGCCAGTGGCACGACCGAGGAGGCACCGATATTGGCCATGCCGTCAACCAGAGGTTGGAGCGTTCCACCCAACAGGGATGGCCGTCCTCCGACGGAGGCGGATCCATCCTTTGTGGCGGCGAGGCCGCTGTCAGGCTCGGTGTCAGAGTCCGCAATGCCCTCGGGGTTGGTACTAACCACCGACGTCGTTGGCTGCATAGCGGCTGCGGCGGAGCCCGGGGTGGATGATTTGTGGGAAGTCATTCTGCGCAAGCAACGACAAATGTGAGTAGGCTGGACAGAGATGAAAGAGGTGGGCGACAAGAGGTGGGTGAATTACTCGCAACTCGAGGAAGCCAGTCAATCAGATGTACAAGCGACTAGCAAAGTTTGCGAGCGTAACGAGCTGAATTTTGCCTCAAACGTAATTGTATGACGCGTTCGTCCAGAATACGATGAGGGAGAACTAACCTCACCACAGGCTAGGACAGCAGGACAGGCAAAGGATACCGGCAGGGACGATTCGAATTGCGCGAACACGATGAGCAAAGATAAGAGTGTGAAGCACAACTGATAAGGGCTGCAAGCACTGAGGACGCAGGACAATCCCGGGCGGTAAGCTAATTGTAGCAACTATGGCTCAGATTTCGACTGGAGCCGATGCTGCTCGATGGAACGAGCCGCGAAGACAGTGCTCAAGAATACAGCTTTAGAAAGGCCAGGACGAGACGTGACGTATCGTTGACGCAGGCCATGCAATGTCAGGGCAGGCTAGGGGAGAAAGCCCATGCAGAACAAATAAGTTGCAACACAATGCGAGCCTAACCTGACAGGATCAAACTGTGTCAGCACCGAAGAGACCCTGCAACCGCGTAACGTCAAGAACAGTGCAGGGAAGCAATTCTAAGAAAAAGAAATGCCAGAAAAGCCGCCAGAATTTACTGGTCGGTGCGTTTAACTCGGAAAATCGTACGTATGCGTATGCGTGAGGTCCCTAGGATCGAACAACCAGCTTTTGTTACCAGTGTAACAGCTCAGGATGCTACCTAGCGGCTTGAGGGGTTGGTCTAGAGGAAGTGCGTAACGTGAAGGTTAAGATTACGTGTATGGTGATATGTGTAAGCTAGCAGAACAGGTGTAGAGGTTACCTAAGGAGGGGATGTAGAGCAGCTCTGAGTTGAACGTCTTCGTAAGTGTAGTAGAAGGGTTCGTCTAGAGTTATTCGTGTCTTTGTGTTCAACGTGCGCGTTGAGAGCGATGAGGCGGTACATAGGTATGGTACTGTATCACGTGCGTTCGTAACGTGGCTTACGGGTACGGTGTATCCGTATGCCCCGCTGAACGCCCAGAATACCCGTGAAGGGTTCTGTACCGTTACAGCACCATCTGTATTTTATATATGCTAATCCATGTGTCTTGTTGTAACGGATTATAATCGTTACACCTACCATAGCGACATTTGGCAAAGGAGTTCATATGATGTCCGAGTACTCATTCTCTAGTACATATACCGAGCCATACCGTTACACTCTTCCCTCCTCTAGGAGTCCGTCACGGACTCTTCGAGTGGTAGTAATCGGTTGGTGTATCATGTACTACGTGATGACGATGCACGTTTTCGGACAGATTCCGTTCCTTACCGCGTACATCGGAGCCCTGGTTCCGGGTTGGGAGGACCCGTTTGCTTTGGGAAATATTACTTTGCTCGCGGTCTCACATCGCCCACTAGAACTGGGTCCTTGGTGTCTTGCATCACCGCTGTGGGGTAACCCCCTTTTGCCAGCCCCACCCCCACCGCCCTAGGATGCTACTCATAATGCCCCTTTGAGTGGTATCCCAGGCACTTTTCTAGATGATGTGTTCTATCCTTTGATGCAAATTCCTTCCCTAGTCTGTGTCTCGGATGCCGTCCGCATCTCAGCCTCCCTCTCTGCCGCCCTTAGGGTGTGCTCCCGACTTGCATGGACTGGTGATGTTTGGCGGAACTTCTGCCGCCGCCACGTTTGGCAGCATAAAGTTACCCGCACTGGACTCATGCACATGCCTGTTACCATGTTCACGTTTGTAGTGGACCCCCTCCATGTGCAGGGGCTGCTGAGCTCTTTGCTTGATAGCATCTCCCAAAATTGACGGTCACCTCCTCCTCCTCCCCTCTCACCCCCTCCTCCTCATCCCTCCAACCTGACACATGCCCAGCCTGATATCCCGGCCGCTATCAGTGGGCAGTTGCCTTCTCCTCCAGCCCCCCCCCCCCCCCCCCCCCCCCTATGTATCCCTCTTGCACCTCCTCAGCCCACGGCTAGGATGGGTCCTTCCCCGGACACCCGCCACCCCTCCCCACTCCACAGGGTTCCCGGTCACTCTAATTAACCAAACTCAAGGTTAACCATGGCACCGCCTTCCAGAGTGTAGCAACAAAGGGCCTCCAATCTGAGGCACGGGCTACGTACGTGAGCCTTGCCTTGTGTCCACCTTACTGCCCACGGTATCTCTCTGCCCGGACACGGGCGTTTGCAATGTAACAGCTCGAGATACTACTTAGCAGCTTGAGGGGTTAGTCTAGTGTAAGCGCGTAACGTGATGTTAGGATTACGTGTATGTCGATATGCGTGAGCTAGCAGAACAGGAGTAGGGGTGACCTAGGCAGGGGATGTCGAACAGCTCGTGAGAGAACGTCTTCGTGAGAGTAGTAGATGTAACAGCTCAGGATGCACTCAGCAGCCTGGGGAGTTAAGCTAGGGGAACAGTCTATGTGATGTATGTTTATGTGTAGTCGGTATGCGTAAGCTAGCAGAGCAGTAGGGTGTTACCTATGTAGGGGATGTAGAGTTGATCGGGTAGAACGTCTTCGTGAAGGAGTAGAAGGGTTCGTCCCGAGTAGCTCGAGTCTATGTACGCAACGGGTGCGTTGTGAGAGATGAGGCAGTACATGGGTATGGTACTGTATCATGTGCGTTCGTCACGTGGCTTACGGGTGAGGTGTACCCGTATGCCTTGCTGGACGGCCAGAGTACCCGTGAAGGGTTCTGTACCGTTACACTCCCCCCCTCCAGAAGAGATGCGGACCCCGCATCTGATCGTAAGGAAGTGGGATGTGAATACCAGTCGTAGTCGTATGTGCCGTGCTCAAAATATACTTGATGAATCAAGTTGGTTTCGGAGAGAACCATTTAACATCCCTTTTGAGTACTCCGGGAAAGATAACTTTATAAATAAAGCAATCTAACCGCCGTGTCGTATGCGTCGAGTGCGATGGGTTGGTGATGGGCCCGTTCTTTCGACGTACGTCGGGACATAACGGGCGTAACACGTGATTTCCATGCATCGACGACGTGAGGCGCACTTTTCTTGACCGCTTTGGCGAGTTCCCAAGTGTCTTGCTCAATACCGAAGTCTTGCCATCGGACCAAGTATTCGAGACGCCGTTTGCTGGAAGTGCCTATGACACGCGATTTCTCGCGCATGATGCATTGGATATTCCAAATCGGAGCGCCGTCGGAGTCAAACTCCAGCGGTTGTCCAACATGGACAACGCCATCGGAGCGCCAATGCTTTATCAAACCCACGTGAAACACGGGGTGAATACGCATCATCTTGGGCAAAGCCAAGCGGCACGCCGTGACTTGCCGGACGACTCCGGTGACCTCGTCGCGTGGACCAATGCATTCCGTAATCGTATAGGGGCCAACAAAACGAGGCGTACATTTTGGTTTACCCGTTCCTTTGAACTTCATATTGCGGGTGGACAAGAGAACTTTATCCCCAAGGTTGAAGAAAACCTCCGTTCGTCGCTTATCGCAATGGGCTTTCTGCCGATCTTGAGCGGCTTGCATGCATGCCTTGCATTGATCTTGTCGTTCAATGTGATCGGCCCACCAATTGTTGGCAGCCGGACATTTCGATTCGACCTCCGCTCTAAGCGGCGTCGTAGGGTCGTAACCAAGGTACGCCCGAAATGGGGTGTTCTGAATGGACTCTTGGTAGGAATTGTTGATTGCAAATTCCACCAGCGCCAAGGACTTATCCCAATCGTCGTGGTATGGCCCCACGTAGTGGCGAATCATGTCCTCGATGACTCGGTTCATGCGTTCCGTCTGACCGTCAGTTTGAGGATGAAACGCAGTCGAAAACGCTTGTCGCGTGCCCATTAATCGATGGAGAGCCACGCCGAAATGCCCGGTAAATCGCGCATCGCGATCACTCAGGAAAAAAGAAGTTGAAGATAGTAAGGGCAATGTTACAGAGAGTGATCCCAAAGAGGGGAGAAGGTGGACCAGTACCTAGGAGGGGACAGGCCGAGGAAAGTGGATCCAGATGCGTTCAAAGCAGGAACCATTAGGGACCACGGAGAGGTGTGGAAGGAGTACTTCCAGGTGTCGGGGGGTGAGACTAATAAATCCAAAGAGGTGATGAGGTGGATTAGCAATGGGGTGAACTGGAAAATGGTACCCATAGACCACCCTCAGCAACAGTTTGCCCCAGTATGACAAGGTTCGACATGAACCATTTTCGACAGTTTGTCGACGAATACCGCGATGGCATCATGGCCAGAAGACGTAGGCGGAAGCGCCGTGATGAGGTCCGTGGAGACACACTCCCAGAATTTCTCAGGAATTTCCACGGGAACCATGGTACCGTTAGGTTTTGCGTTTCCGGGCTTGTTCGTTTGGCACTTATGGCATTGTTGGACGAAGGCAGTAACATCTGCCGTGACTTTGGCCCAAGTAAAAGTGCGGGTGACCAACTCCAATGTCTTGGTGCGACCGCAATGGCCCATGTACATAGGGTCGTGAGCTTCGCGGATAATGTCCAGGCGAAGGGCTGCGTCAAGGGGGACACACAAAAACTCGCGTCCGTACTTGTTCTTCTTGAACCAGTAACCGTTCCTGGAAAACTTATCGCGAAGGCGCTTGCAGCCCGGCGTGAAGTTCGAGTCTCGTTTGTATCCAGCCAAAATTCGATCCATGATGGACGAAGAGGAGGGAGTCGACCAGCGGGCGTATGCCGACTGCGTCGTCGCGTTTCCTTGACCGGAACCGAAGGGACGGGGAGGACAGTCGGTGGGCGGGGAAGGATATCCACGACCGCGGGACCGACTGCAATAGGGCGCTGCTTTCTCGATCGAGGCCTGCATTCGCTGACCAAGAGAGAGAAAACTAACAGCTGGTGCGCAACCGCGACGTCGGCGGGGGCAGAGAGGTTAGGATTGCGACTGACCGGGTCTGCCATATTATTGCGACCCGCGCGATATTCCCAAGTATAGCTGAAGGGCGCCAGGTCCTCCTGCCATCGGCCCATGCGTCGTGAAAGGACCGCCTTGGTGTCAAAATACGTGAGCGGATTGTGGTCAGTGACCAATGTCATGTGGGAACCTTTGAGGTAGCATCGCCACTCGGTCAACGCGTGAACGATTGCTAGCATCTCTTGTTCCGTCGTAGTATAGTTCAGCTCCGCTGGGATATACTTCTTGCTGGCGAAGGCGATGGGGTGTTTATCTTGCAAGAGCACCGCGCCGGTACCGAGCAAAGATGCGTCGGTAATGGCTTCGAAAGGTTTGCTGAAATCTGGCAGCGCGAGGACTGGAGCGGATAGCAAAGCTTCCTTGAGGCCTTTGAATGAGACGAGATGTTCTTCTTTGAACAAGGAGCCTAGTTCACCCTTGATGTTAGACAAGGTTTGAAGCGGGGCAGCGAGAGACGAATAGCCTTGGATAAATTTGCGAAAATAATTGCACAAACCGAGGAATGAGCCGATCTCTTTCGCCGTTTTCGGAGTAGGCCAGTCACGGACTGTGCTAACCTTGCGTGGATCAACTTTAATTCCGTCGCGTCCAATGTAATGACCCAGGAATTTAACTTCCGTTTTGTTGAAGGAACATTTGGAGAGTTTCGCGTAGAATTCGTTGTCCT
Source organism: Chlamydomonas sp. ICE-L (assembly GCA_013435795.1). NCBI lineage: Eukaryota > Viridiplantae > Chlorophyta > Chlorophyceae > Chlamydomonadales > Chlamydomonadaceae > Chlamydomonas > Chlamydomonas sp. ICE-L. The sequence continues at coordinate 44,141 of JACBWV010000519.1, forward strand.
GGAGGACGTTGAGAACCGTGGCCAAGTTGGCTAAGTGCTCCGCCGGAGTGTGTCCGTAAACCAAGATATCGTCTAAGTAGACCACGACGAACTTGTGCAAGTAGGGCGCGAATATTTGGTTCATGACCGCTTGGAATGTGGCCGGCGCGTTTGCCAAACCCATCCCAAGGACTTTAAATTCAAACTGACCCATTGGGGTAGTGAACGCAGTCTTCGGCGCGTCCTCGTCCGAAATTCGTATTTGGTAATAACCAGACGTGAGGTCTAGGGAACTGAACAAAGTAGCTCCACCTAAACGATCAATGGTCTCATCGATACGGGGAAGGGGATACCTATTTTTAATCGTGATGTTGTTGAGTGCTCGCCAATCGCAAACAACACGGTATCCCGTTCCACCCGGTTTCGCTATGATCATAATTGGCGCACCGTATGGGGACGAGCTTGGGGCGATGAATCCTTGCTGCAACAGGTCGGAGACGTATTCCTCACATAGTAAAGTCTCGGCTGGACTCATGCGACGATTTCTGCGATATGGTGCGTAAGCATTGTCTTGCGTTTTGATGACGTGAGGAATAACTCGATGGTTAGGAGTCCCCATAGGCAAATTGTTGAAAACTTTGCGATACTGCCATAGGAGAGCGCGCAGGTCGTTGGCCGAGATGAGTGTTTTATCATCGTGGTCCCGTATGTTGTCGCGGATCCAATTTTCGAAATCCATGCTTGCCACCGGGGGACCAGGTAAAGGCCCGTCGGAAGGCAATAATTTTGTCAGCAATTTCGCCCGTTCATCGGCAGTTACGTTAGACGCCGGTAAATCCGCTCGGGATTCGCGGACATTGACCATGACATGGTTAGCGCCAGCTTTCAAAATCTTTGCTGCCTTGCGACCAGTAATGACTGGGTCGTCAGTCGACTTGCCCGAAAGTGCCATAGTGAAGAAGGAATGAGCCGTTTCGTCCCGCTGCCTGTTTATAGGTGTCAAACAGCAGCCGTACCGTTTGAGCGACAATGTCATGCGATCGTAGTCTAGGACGGCCTTTTCGTCGCGCATCCAGTCGGACCCGAGGATTAGGTCTAATCCTCCGGGAAGTTTGTCGACGACATGGGCGAACACTTTGCCAACATATCGTTGTATGTGTATTGGGAGCGAGACCGTCCCGCGGATTTTGATAATCCCGTCGTTAGCGCAAGTGAATCCGTCGCGTTCGTTTTCCCAAGGGCGGATGTGCAACCCGAGATCCTCAGCCGTTTGCTTTTCCATAAGACAACCTGTCGCGCCGGAGTCTGCCAATGTGAGTAATTGCTTCGCTCCTGATCGGGCGTTGAATAGCATATCGGGGGCAGCAGCGGAGTTGACTTCGTATACCCGATTGGCTCGCGTCATGAGCACGGGGGAATAATTCGTATTTCGTTGCGCGTGATTGTGACGGATGCACTTCGTTGACCGTCTGGCAGCGATTTGTTTTACGCGAACTTTGGGATCCAATGCCTCCGACCACCAGTGTTTTTTTTGACGGGACTCAACCGGACTGGGGATGCCCTCCTCAGGTGCGGGGCCAAAGTATACTGCCTTGGTCACGTCGTTGATCGCATGCCAATCCTTTTTGATTTGGACGGCCCGTTCGGAGTCGGGGGGGTCATACCATACTTGGATGGCGACCTTATTCGAAGGTGACCCCTTGGGGCGGGGTTTCATATGGTGATCGAACGATTGATACTCCTTGAACAACTCCATACCTTGGAGGAGACTGGAGATATGTTTATCGTTACTTGCGTTTTTCGGGAGGATGAACATACCGGATGTGTCGAAGGGTGCATCGTTTTTGCATTCCCAATAGTGTTCTAACACCGACACGACGTCTTCCGGAATGGGGTGAGCGTATATGAACTCGTTTGCGATGGAGACACGCATGCCAAACTCCGTAGAGAACTTCAGTGGACAAGGGGACGACAAGGTATTAGTAGAAGTTACATCCATGGTTGGGGTTAAGCCCAAGTTTGAAAACAGTTCCTCTTGAACCTGTAACAAGAGCTCAAGGGGCTCGACTACTACTACTTTATCGCCGCTAAGTACACGATCCAGGGTTGTCAATACCTGACCGGCCGATTCCTATTCCCAAATCGGGATGGGACCGTTGCCATCAAGGGCCCAGTCGGGACACGTAGTCTCATTGAGGGCCGGCCAGTTAGGCAAGTCCCGCGTGCGGCAGCGTCTGTCAGCATTCGGCGACCGCACACATGTCCTCATGTAGCGGAAGCAGAAGAAGCAGCGAGCACCATTCTGAAGCCAGATGGTCTGCCCGACGCTGACCGATTTGTTCATATGCATGGCGTTTTGGGGGTCTTGACCCGAGAAGTCGGGGGTCCGCGGCCCGATGGGCTGTGAACGGGCCCGACCAGCACCCTGTCCGTATCCTCCGCGACCACCACGGCCCGCGCCGCGGCTAATAGAGCCTTTCCCGAACGTGCGATCAGCACCTTGTAAACTGAGGACCTGCGGCCTTGGCAATCCACCCAGCTTGTCGTTGTGCGTCAGCTGCGTCGCACGACGTCCTCCACCACCTCGGCCACCGGCCGGGTTGCGACTACTGTTTGGCGCCAGCTTGGGGCTCTTGGCTGGGCGAGAGTTCATCTCCCCGCCGTCGTCGGTGGCTACTCCCTGCGAAGAGAAAGAATCCGTGTCAGTATCGGAGGGGGGTGATTTGGTAAATTGGACGCGAGTGAAAGCAAGGTCCTTACCCGGGTACTTAGTGTCCGCTGGGCGCTTGAATGGATACCTCGATTTCTGGTTAGCGTAACCTCCCCTCTGATGGCGATCGTGCTTGTCCGTCAAGGACTTGCCACGAGCGGCGACAACTTTCCTCGCTTCGTCCAATTGCAGATAGCGGAACAAATCTTCCATCGTTTCGAACATAGTACCCGACTCGCGCCGAGCGTGTGCACCGGCGCGGAGTTCATCGGAGAGTCCCGTGCGAAACAAGTTTAACTTTTCGCGTTCGGTCAGCTCGGGGACTTTGCAAAATTCAGACTTGATGGCGTGGTAATAATTCTGCAAGGAGCGAGTATCTTGGCGGAAGCCACCTTCGTGTAGTTTGGTGAGAGCGACGTGTGATTCCGTTAATAGCTCGGGCAGGAGGAGCGACTCCGCCCATGCGACGATTCCCATGAAATCTAACCCGTCCATCTCATCGCTAGCCCATGCCTCGTCGTACGTGATGCGGAGTTGGCCAGTAAAAGCGCCCGACAGGTGTGGAACAATGCGCTCGAACGAACCAAGGTAACCGTCGGAGAACTGGAGCTCCATGATCGTGACCACATTGAATACCCATCGGCGCAACTTAGCCCTAGAGCATCTGTCCGACAGTTTGTGTTCAATGAGACGTAATTCCTTTCTCATTTCGGTAACACGCTTGGCGAACCCAGTGTCGTGATCAGAGTGACGAGTGGCGCGGTTATTGGGAGGAGGGGTGATCGGGTCGGGTTCACCTGGCGGGCCTTCTGGGGCCAGGTGTGTTCCCGCGCAAACCTGTTGCGTCGGAGAAGGTGTGTCTGCGGACAGCGTAGCTGCGCGCTTAGCACGAGGTCGAACAGCGGCTGGGGAAGCCACCGTAGGTACCGCTGGCGTCGTTGGGTGCTCGGGCAGAGTAGCCCGAGGAGCGCGAATAGAGGTCGGGTCGCCAGGTGGAACCTGGAGAGGCGAACCTGGGGAATCGGCTAAGTCGTGGTCCGATGACGAGTAATCGGAGACCGAAAAGGGGCCGACGGGCGTTAAGGGAGCGGCGGTAGGCGCTGCCGGCGGGGAAGGGGTAGCGCCCCCCCGCGGCATCGAACCACGTTGCATTTTGCCAGTAAGGTCACCCGAAGGGGCATATACGTCGGGGAGTCGAAAGGGTTCTGGATGAAACGCCGGGGCTAACTGAGCGACAGCTAGTTTATCAAACAACCCTGAAGTCCCCGTAACCCGCACCTGCCTGTCTGGTGCACGAGGCAACGTCTCGTCCATTATGTCGTAGTTGGCCTCCGCCGCAGGGTAGTGTGGCTTCAGCTTAGTGCCCTTGAGGGCGGCGTCCCTGTCGGCGATGTCCTTGATGTTCATAGGCATCAATTCCAACCACCTCTGCTTGCGCATCTTGCACGCCGTGTACAAACGGGTCATGCTGTCGCGGAGGTCATCAGCCGCCTGCAGCGCATCCACGATGTCCTCGGGATCGCAGTCAAGGACGAGGCTGTCTGCGTAAGCGTTCATATGCACCGCCAACTTGGCGTCGGCATACGGCGCGACAGGGTGGTCAGCGTAGTGGTAATGGAGAAGACCATCCGACTTCGCTGCCTTTGCATAGGTGGGCGACGCCTTGATCTCGCGGCCGCGCAGAAACGCCTGCTTGCGCGCAGCGATGGTCACCTGAGCGGCAGCGTCGTCCTCGCGAGCGGCCTGAGGGAGCGGCGCATGCTTGCGCCCCACAGTCCTGCCGTTCCCACACCCAACGTAGCGGGCGCCGCTGGAAGAACCGCCAGGGTCCTCAGTGTCCATCGGCACAGTCTCGTTGCGCGCCACAGGAGCTTGGCTCGCCGCGATCATGGCCATGACATCAGCCATGGTAATGGCGGCGGGAGGTGCAGCCGCGGGAGCAGTCATTGGGCGCTCGCCAGAGGCGACGATCTCGCGGGTCAGCTGCGCGACGACCTCAGTCAAGCGCGCGTTCTCAGCGAGAGCGAGGGCGAGCGCTGCATGGGGGGAAAAACGTGGCGAGTTAGACAATGGCGTCGGCAGATTATGAAACAGGGTGCGATTAACGGGCAAAACATTGGGAGGGGTAACCAATTGGGAAGGTGAGTCCTCAATATGATCAAATGGATTGCAAACCGAGAATGGTATGTTCGTCATATGTTCGTCAGGCGTCAAACTGCGCTCACCTGCTTGAGACTGAGCGAGGTTGGCCTGCGCCGCACCGAGCTCGGACTCTTTAGCCGCCAGCTCGACGCGCCAAACATCCATGGAGGACCTTGCGGTCGCCGCGGCCTCAGCGGAAGCGACCTGGAGGTCGGCCAGAGCCTTCTGGCTTGTAGCCAGATCTCTGCTGAGGAAGTAGTGGCTGGTCAACAGCTCTTGCCTCTCCGTAGGGTCGCCATTGGCCAATGCGGCCTCGGTAGCCGCGCTGGAGACGGCGAGGCGCTGCGTTAGGTCAGCGACCTCGGCGTTCGTAGCGGCTACCTTAGCCACAAATTGCTCGGTGAGAGCTGCGTTGGCGATGGAGGCCTGGTCAAGCTGCGCGTGGAGTTGACCAATTTGTTCCGCAGCGATCAGGTGGTCACCCATATGCTGGTGACGCCTGCGCTCCGCGCCCTCGGCATAGCGAGCGCTGATCTCCTCGAAGGAAGGCTGCGCCAGCGTCGTCGTCGTCGTCGTTGGGGCCATGCCCGCGCGCGGAGGCGGGGCAGCGGGAGGGGCACCCGAGGGTGCCGCCAGACCATTGAGGTCGTCAACCCTTGCGTGACGCCTGCGCTCCGCGCCCGCTTCATAGCGAGCGCTGAGCTCCCCAAGGGAAGACTCAGACAGCGGCGTCGTCGTCGGAGCCATGCCTGCGCGCGGAGGCGGGGCAGCGGGCGGGGCACCCGAGGGTGCCGCCAGACCATTGAGGCCGTCTACCAGCGGTTGCAGCGTACCCACTGACACAGAGGGCCGCGCTTCGGCGGACGCGGACTCATCCAGCGTAGCACCGAGCTCAGTGTCGGGCTCAGTGTCAGAAGACCCCATCCCTTCGGGATTGGTGTCGACCACTGACATCGTAGGCTGGTCAGCCGCGTCGTCGGTTACCTTGGTGGTTTTATGTGATGCCATTCTGCGTAAGCAACAGAACAAGTCAGTAGGCTGGACAGGAATGAGTGGTGGGCGAGAGAGGGAGAATTACTCGCAACTCCAGGATGCCAAAATTCACCTGCCACAGTGACTCGTAAATTTTGCGAGCGTAACGAGCTGATAATGCCTCAAGCGTAACTGTATATGACGCGTTCGTCCAGAATACGATGAGGGATAAAAGCACTGCCAAGGCACGTATCACAGGGCAACCAGGAAGGACAACAACGAACCAAAAAGTGCGACAGGATGAGCAAACGTGCAGGTGCAAAGCAACAAAAGATGATGCAGCAAGCAGGAAGAGTCGCAGGACAGGCTCGGAAGTACGCTAATTAAAGCAAGGACGGCCTAGGTGGCAAATGGAGCCGATGCTGTCCAATTGATCAAACCCTTCTCAGGATGCTTGGGAATTGAGCTTAAGAAGCTATGACCAAAAGGTCAGGTCGTGAAAGCAAGAATCGAGCGCGCAGGCCATACAGGGGTAGGGCAGGCTAGGAAAAGATGCCCATGCAAGACAGGTCGCAGGCGGCCTAGGGCGTGTCGAGCTGCACAGGACAGTCCCTGCGAGAACCTAACAGGCGCTACGAGCACTCGAAGCCAACAGGGAAGAGCAGGAACAGCGAGCCGAAAATGCCAGAAAGCCGCCAGGATGTCCTGGCGGGTGCGATTAATTCGAAGAAAAATTCGTATGCGTGCGTATGTGTATGCGTGAGGTCCCTAAGGAACGAAACCAGCTCCGCTACCAGTGTAACAGCTCAGGATGCACTCAGCAGCCTGGGGAGTTAAGCTAGGGGAACAGTCTATGTGATGTATGTTTATGTGTAGTCGGTATGCGTAAGCTAGCAGAGCAGTAGGGTGTTACCTATGTAGGGGATGTAGAGTTGATCGGGTAGAACGTCTTCGTGAAGGAGTAGAAGGGTTCGTCCCGAGTAGCTCAAGTCTATGTACGCAACGGGTGCGTTGTGAGAGATGAGGCAGTACATGGGTATGGTACTGTATCATGTGCGTTCGTCACGTGGCTTACGGGTGAGGTGTACCCGTATGCCTTGCTGGACGGCCAGAGTACCCGTGAAGGGTTCTGTACCGTTACAGTAGAAGGGTTCGTCCAGAGTTGGTCGTGTCTATGCTTGTCTGCCATGGTCAACAGGGGTGGTGGTGAATGTGCGTTTGGTCGTGGGTTGGTATACAATTTGTCGCGTCTCGGGCAGCAGAGCTGGGGGTCTCCTATAGTGCCCTGTTCAAGATGCTTACCGTCTGTGTATGGAATGACAAAGCCAAGGTCGGTAATTCAATGAAGACACCTGTTTAACCCCCCTCCCCCCACCCCCCCCCACCCCCCCACCCCCACACACACCGCCGCCAATAACTTCAACCTCTACATAGCTCGATTCTGAACTCCCCTCCGCCTACACCTCCGCGCATGAAGCGCTGCCTCTGAGCCCTTCCTGCCTGCCCGCTTCACAAGCCATAGCTGGAATGCCAAGACCCGTCTCCACCACCTGCTATTAACCCCAGCCACCACTTTCTCCCTACTTCAACCTCTACATAGCTCGATCCTGAACTCCCCTCCGCCTACACCTCCGCGCATGAAGCGCTGCCTCTGAGCCCTTCCTGCCTGCCCGCTTCACAAGCCATAGCTGGAATGCCAAGACCCGTCTCCACCACCTGCTATTAACCCCAGCCACCACTTTCCCCCTACTTCAACCTCTACATAGCTCGATTATGAACTCCCCTCCGCCTACACCTCCGCGCATGAAGCGCTGCCTCTGAGCCCTTCCTGCCTGCCTGCTTCACAAGCCATAGCTGGAATGCCAAGACCCGTCTCCACCACCTGCTATTAACCCCAGCCACCACTTTCCCCCTACTTCAACCTCTACATACCTCGATTCTGAACTCCCCTCCGCCTACACCTCCGCGCATGAAGCGCTGCCTCTGAGCCCTTCCTGCCTGCCCGCTTCACAAGCCATAGCTGGAATGCCAAGACCCGTCTCCACCACCTGCTATTAACCCCAGCCACCACTTTACCCCTACTTCAACCTCTACATAGCTCGATTCTGAACTCCCCTCCGCCTATACCTCCTCGCATGAAGCGCTGCCTCTGAGCCCTTCCTGCCTGCCTGCTTCACAAGCCATAGCTGGAATGCCAAGACCCGTCTCCACCACCTGCTATTAACCCCAGCCACCACTTTCCCCCTACTTCAACCTCTACATAGCTCGATTCTGAACTCCCCTCCGCCTACACCTCCGCGCATGAAGCGCTGCCTCTGAGCCCTTCCTGCCTGCCCGCTTCACAAGCCATAGCTGGAATGCCAAGACCCGTCTCCACCACCTGCTATTAACCCCAGCCACCACTTTCCCCCTACTTCAACCTCTACATAGCTCGATTCCTCCTACCTCGCTCCTTATTTCCGTGTGGTGGATGCTGTGGAAGCTTTGTCTTCTGTCTCTTCAACTTTCCACCTCCAACTTCCCTCCCTCCCTCCCTCCCTCCTCCCCTCCCTCCTCCCGCTCCCTCCTTCCCTACCCCTCCCCACACTCCTTTTTATCCACCTCTTCCTCCACCTCCTCTTTCTCCTCTCCTTTTCATCCTTGCCCTCCTTTCCTCCATCAACCTCCTCCTTATGCCCCGCAGTGCTGCTGCTGCAGCCAGACGCCGCCTATGTCGTGGCCCCCTGTCAGCAGGAGAGACTCTCTTTAGCTCCCTTCATGCCCTGTTAGTCTCCTCCGCCCCAACGATCCCCACTTCCGACAATCCTTCTCAACTCCCAGCCAACAGTCCTCTTTCTCCCATTGGCATACCAGGTGGTTCCTCGATGGCTGTCCGGCTCAATCTTGGGCAGTGTGCAGAGCTGGGTCCCTTTGCCACCCATCCCAGACTGCTGGCCATTGATAACCTGCTGGCTTTCCTCTTGAACAACTTATTCCCCTGGGTCTCAGGTGTACAGTTCCTCCCTTGCCCTTTTGCACGCGCTAGCAAATCGTGTCACCTCATTATACTCTTCGTTCCCCTCCGAGATGGCATAGCAGCTAAACACGCTTTCACCCGGCTCCATAACATCTTTCTTGTCCTCCTTCCATCAGGCATCATCTCCTTCCCCCCCCCCGGATTCAACCCCTTCACCAACCCTTATGCTGGTTTCCCGGCTAGACAGCCGCTTCATGCCCCCCCCCCTTCCTTCTCATCTGCCCCTCCAACACCTGCCGACATCGCTCTGGGGACCACTTTCGTTCTCTTCCCCCACTCTGACTTCCAGCCCCATGACCCTCGATCAGTTACCCTCAAACTCCGAGGTTTGCGACTGGAATACCACCGCATTGGTGTGGCATCTGCTTTCCTCTCTGCTTCAGGTTATCCCCCCTCCTCTTTTACCATGTTGGCTGAGTATTATGCTCCCTTCCTCTTACATGGAGTTCTCTCTCCGGCCCCAGCAGTGAAGAACACCTCTACTATTTGGGCCATCATCTTCCCAACCACCCCTTCTCACTCGGGGAAGTGACAATTTCGCTAAATGTAGGCGAAAGACACGATTTGCAGCGGAACTACAGAGAAATGTAGGCGTACAGTGGACGAAATGTCTCGGCTCACCTCAAACCAGCGATCCCGACAGACACCCAGAACTTTTCGTAGACTGAAGCGTGACCAATAACTCCTCGATCGCACGTTAACTACTGAGTTCTAATACGCGAAGAGCTATGCAACTTTCTGTCGCTCGAGGGTCTGTTAGCAACCTTTTCGAGGGGTCATTCTTGCGAACCTGCAAAGCTCTGCCAGCGATTCCGAGATAGAATGAACAATTAGGCAACGAAGTACTAGCGCGAACTACTCGTTGGTGAAATGCTTTCATTCGGGAATGGACACCTCAAGTCACCGATGTGCTTTCGCTGCATGCATCGAAAATGGCGATGTTGTAGGGCGAAACCATGACGATTTTATCACTGTGATGAAAGCTTAAGTCACACAGAAATATTAGTGTGACTTGCGATTACGTGTCAGTGCTCTTACTAATTTTGATAGATGTCTTCGAAGGGTGACCTTTCACCAGCCTTTCACGTGCATTTAGCCAAGGCGGATTGTACGCGGCATGACGAAATTGGATTACGATTAGAGCCTTTGCAATATGGGTAAGGTTAGCCACGCCAACCTTCTACCTCTCGTACTCCTACCTCATATTCTTCCCTCCCTCGCCCAAAGCATGTGTTTGTTGCTACTTGATATTTCTGGCGTCCTGCTTTATTCCCTCCTTTCTTTCCAACTTTCTTTTCAGTATTACTGCGCAACGCCCTCTTCCGCCTTCCGCGTGGACAAGCACAAAGTAGTGCGTCAGATTGTTTTTGAAATTTGACAAATGCTCTGGTCCTATCTCCTACACAAATTCCCTTACATCGGTGCCGCTAATTCTCGCAACCGATCCGTCTATGCTAGACCTGTGTAGGTTGTCAGTGCTGGAGGCATGGTATCTTGCAGCCAGCGGCCCTTGCGTCGTCAACTCCTTAACCAGGAAGCCCGGTCGGCGCTGCTGTACTGCCACCGCATGAATAAGCTGCATAAATTGCAGCATCTCGGCAGCCCACTCGACGTTGCTCTGTACACGGTCAAATATGGTGGTATGTGGAGTCTGCTGTACCAGGAGCATGACTTCAGCTTGGGATGGCAGCATGATTAGTTGGCACTGTGCAAAGTAGGATGCTGGGACAACTTGCTCCCAACTCTTATGTGAGTCATACTTCCACCTGTTCTCTCCTGGGCCTGAGTAGAGCTTTAAAGGACACGGGGCCTTACACTCTAGTTGGATCATGCACTGCCCTGGCTGCATGGTGCCCTTGAGCATTGTATCAGGAGATCATGCGTGGCAATTATCCCTTGAGACCCTGCATGATAGATGGTGGCAGCACTGTGTCTATTTGGCTGACGCACTAGACCCATGTCTATGGCATGCATCTTCACATTGGGTTCACTCCTAGTGGTTGTGGCAGTCTTGGCATGTTGCCTCTTGTGTTGTGGTGGATACTGGTTCTCCTTGCTTTGCTGGGTGTTGGGTGACAGTCCAACCTTGTCTTTATGCCTCGGTCTTCCAGATCCATTCTGCATGGTAAACTCAGGCAAGTGTGGACAATGCAAGGCTGGGGTAGGACCTGAGGTTCAGGTACCTAAGCTTAGGGCAGGTTGGACTTCCAGGGGGATCTCCCTACCAATGCGCAAAAACAACACAAAGGGTGTCAATAAATGTAACTATGCCCGCCCTTCATTTTTGCAGGGACCCATGCATGCTCTGTCTGGTAGCGGTCTGAAGGTTGCTTGTAGGTTGGGTTTCACAACAATTTGGCCTAGGGAATTCTGACTTGATCACATGCCTAAATAGTGTCCACCTGCTTGCATGCCTCCTTTTGTGCATTCATGTCTGTATGCCTGCCTTTCTGTCTTCCTCCCTATTGACTGATTGGCTGACTATCTGGATGGTGACTGCAGCTTGGAGGTGCTAGGCATAGAGTGTTCAGCCCATGGGAAAGTGGCTTGGTTGTTTGCATGCCTATCTGTTGCACGCATGAATACTTGCTTGTCAGTCTGCTTGAGCGCTTGGCCATTTTTGACACAAGACAAGGGGGCTTTAAACTATCATCAAATAAGAAGTAAAGGGTGCTACTTAATTTAACTATGCCTGCATTCTGTATTTGCAGGGACCATTGCTCTGTCTTCCCTCCCAGTTCTGATGTTCCACTGTCACATAAGGTTTTTGGACAACAACGTAAGTGATAAGTGAAGCTTGCTTGTAGGTGCGGTTTCGCAACAATTGTGTGGCATAGCGAATTATGTCTTGATTCATGCCTAGGTGGTGCCCACGTGCATCTGTCTATGTTTGTGTCACTGTCTCTGCCATCGTCTCTGTAACTGCATTTGTACTATGCCTCTGTCTATATACTGCCCTTCATTGATCTCTAACGCATACCCTGCTCTGCACGTCACTGTCCCTGCCCCTTGCCATCCTCCCTGCCCTTCATTGCTCTGTAACGCAGGCCATGCCCAGCTAATCACCATCCTAACCCCTATCCGTGCTCTCTGGCCCTTCCTTGCTCTCTAACACCCGCCCTGCTCTGCTCATCACTGTCATCTAGCCCTTTGCCATTATCCCTGCCCCTCCTTGCTCTCTAAACGCCTGGCCTGCTCTGCTCATCACTGTCTTCTTACCCCTTTCCATTATCCCTGCCCTTCTTTGCTCTCTAACACCTGCCCTGCCTTGTTCATCACCGTCGTCATGGGCCCCTTGCCATTATCCCTGCCCCTCTTCGCTCTCAACGCCTGGCATGCTCTGCTCATCACTGTCTTCTTGCCCCCTTCCATTATCCCTGCTCCCTCTTTGCTCTCTACACCTGCCCTGCCTTGTTCATCCCGTCGTCATGCCCTGCCATTATCCCTGCCCCTCTCGCTCTCTACCCGGCCTGCCCTGTCTGCTCAACACTGTCGTGATGCCCCTCGCATTATCCCTGCCCCTTCTTTGCTCTCTAACGCCTTCCCTTCTCTGCTCATCACTGTCACTTAGCCCCTCGCCAATCTCCATTGCCCCCTCTTTGCTCTCTAACGCCTGCCCTGCCTTGTTCATTCACTGTTCGTCCTGCACCTTGCCATTATCTCTGCCCCTTCTGCTCTACAACGCCTGGCCTGCTCTGCTCATCACTGTCTTCTTGCCCCTTTCCATTATCCCTGCCCCTCTTTGCTCTCTAACGCCTGCCCTGCCTTGTTCATCACCGTCGTCATGCCCCTTGCCATTATCCCTGCCCCTCTTCGCTCTCTAACGCCTGCCCTGCTCTGCTCAACACTGTCGTGATGCCCCTCGCCATTATCCCTGCCCCTCTTTGCTCTCTAACGCCTTCCCTTCTCTGCTCATCACTGTCATCTAGCCCCTCGCCAATATCCTTGCCCCTCTTTGCTCTCTAACGCCTGCCCTGCCTTGTTCATTACTGTCGTCCTGCCCCTTGCCATTATCCCTGCCCCTCCTTGCTCTCCAACGCCTGGCCTGCTCTGCTCATCACTGTCTTCTTGCCCCTTTCCATTATCCCTGCCCCTCTTTGCTCTCTAACACCTGCCCTGCCTTGTTCATCACCGTCGTCATGCCCCTTGCCATTATCCCTGCCCCTCTTCGCTCTCTAACGCCTGCCCTGCTCTGCTCAACACTGTCGTCCTGCCCCTCGCCATTATCCCCGCCCCTCTTTGCTCTCTTACGCCTTCCCTTCTCTGCTCATCACTGTGATCTAGACCCTCGCCAATATCCCTGCCCCTCTTTGCTCTCTAACGCCTGCCCTGCCTTGTTCATCACTGTCGTCCAGCCCCTTACCATTATCTCTGCCCCTGTTTACTCTCTTACGCCTGCCCTGCCCTGCTTATCACTGTCGTCTTGTCCTTTGCCATTATTCCTGCCCCTCTTTGCCCTCGAACGCCTGCCCTGCTCTGCTCATCACTGTCGTCCTGCCCCTTGCCATTATCCCTGCCCCTTTTTACTCTCGTGAGTACAAACTGGCTAGCAGTGATAATGGCGAGGGGCAGGACGACAGTGATGAGCAGAGCAGGGCAGGCGTTAGATTGCAGAGAGGCGCAGGGATAATGGCGAGTGGCAAGATGACAGTGATGAGCAGAGCAGAGCAGGTTTAGAGAGCAAAGAGGGGCAGGGATGATGGCAAGGGGCAGGACACTTAATAAGCAGAGCAGAGCAGGTGATAGAGAGCAGAGAGGGCCAGGGATAATGGCAAAGGACAAGACGACAGTGATGAGCAGAGCAGGGCAGGCGTTAGAGAGTAAAAAGGGGCAGGGATAATGTCAAGGGGCAGGACGACAGTGATGAGCAGAGCAGAGCAGGTGATAGAGAGCAGAGAGGGCCAGGGATAATGGCAAAGGACAAGACGACAGTGATGAGCAGAGCAGGGCAGGCGTTAGAGAGTAAAAAGGGGCAGGGATAATGTCAAGGGGCAGGACGACAGTGATGAGCAGAGCAGGGCAGGTGTTAGAGAGCAAAGAGGGGCAGGGGTAATGGCAAGGGGCAAGACGACAGTGATGAGCAGAGCAGGGCAGGCATTAGAGAGTAAAAAGGGGCAGGGATAATGTCAAGGGGCAGGACGACAGTGATGAGCAGAGCAGGGCAGGTGTTAGAGAGCAAAGAGGGGCAGGGATAATGGCAAGGGGCAAGACGACAGTGATGAGCAAAGAAAAGCAGGCATTGGAGAGCAATGAGGGGCAGGGATAATGGCGAGGGGCAGGACGACAGTGATGAGCCGAGCATGGCAGGCGTTAGAGAGCAAAGAGGGGCAGGGATACTGGCAATTGCCATTATCCATGCTCTTGGTTCTCAAATGCATGCATTACTATGCTCATCACTGTGGTCCTGCCCCTTGCCTTGCTCCCTTCCCTTCCTTCCTCTTGAACGCATGCCCTTCTCTGATCATCACTTTCCAGGCGTACTTTGCTCCCTTCCTTGCTTTGCTCTCTAACACATGCCCTGATCTGCTTATCGCATCCATGCCCCTTACCGTGCTCCCTGCCATTCATTGCTCTAGAATGCCTGCTCTGCTCTGTTTAGCACATGCCTGCCCCTTGCCATGCTCCCTGCCATTGGTTGCTATGTAACACATGCCATGCTCTGCTCATCACCGCACCGTCCTGCCCCTTGCCATTAACCCTGCCCTTGGTTGCTCTCTAACGCATGCCCTGCTCTGCATGTCTTACAGGGCAAAATGATGGATGGAAATGCTACAGCTGCGATGAAGATTGTTGCCACGAAGGAACTACACATGCTGAAGATGGAAATATAAAATATAATTAGTGAAGATATATAGATGTATAGCTTTGATTGGACGTTTCTTCTTGGTGGATATATAGGCCTATGTTTTCATAAGTAGACAAATAGATAGCTGCCTGCAGGCTGCGTATATACTTGTACTTGAACTTAATTAGCTACATAGTTCCAGCCAGCAATTTGGCTGCTCGTCGTCTTTTGCTCGCTGTCTATCTATGGTTAATGGATATATAGGGAATATATGGGCTGTAGTGGATGTACATGTGTAAGGATGCTTACATAGATAAATAGGTAGATCAATAGGTTAATGGATGCATAGTTTATTATGTATGTAATCTATCTTCTCGATTCCTGGTGTAATTGAGAAATGCTCCTGGAAAATATTCCTGAAATGCGACCTCTCCGACCACCGTGCCCAAACCGCTTGCAGGCGAAGTACAGGCGAAATGTCTCAAAATAACGTACTTTTCGCCTCATTTACATGCACAAGCCGCCGTGCGTGGCGAGGTGCAGGCGAAATGTCTCAGAAGTCTGAGACATTTCGACGACAATCCGCCTTGGCTAAATGTAGGCGAAATGTCTCAGAAGTCTGAGACATTTCGACGACAATCCGCCTTGGCTAAATGTAGGCAAAATGTCTCAGGATTCCGAGCTACAGGCGACGCGGGTATAGGGCTTAGAAGTGATTAGTCATTAACTAGCTATGACTAATCGAGGACCCCGCGTGCGTTCCGCGTGCATTCCGCTGCGCTCGTACGCATTTAGCGATGTGTCGACTTCCCCGAGTGTCTGTGGACCCTTTTCCCCTCGCACAACGAGACTGGACCATCTCGGGCCACTCGCACAAAGTGAAAGTCACAGTGGTCCCAGCTACGGCCAGATCTGTCCTCTCCCCCCTTTCCTACCCTCCACCTCTCCCTTATCCCCTTCTCCAAACCCCCATGCCACATCATAAGCACCCTCTTGACTACCGGGCCCACTCTCCCACAGACCCCCCTCGCGGCGCACCCATCTGCTGCCTGGCGCCGCCGTGACCTCAACTCCCCTACACCCTCCCCTTCAAGGTCCACTACCAGACCTCCTCCTCGGCCAACCAATCCAGCACGCCTCTCTCTCTCCTCTGATGCCCCATCTTCCAACCGGCGCCTACCTTCACCCCCCCCTTCTTTCTGCAGATGAGGAGACTGTTCTGCAATTCTTTGAGAAAATGGCAGCTCTCGGCTTGACATCGAGGACGTAGAAGATGAGGATGACTTTAACCTTGTTGGTTTTTACATCTCATTCTACATGGTTTCTCTGGCCACCTTCCACGCCCACAGCTTCACGCACACTCCCCTCCTTCTCTCCCACATCCCCCCTTCCACCCCCCTTCCTTTTGTACCCATCCCCACCATCCCCCCTCCTCCGCTTACATCCCAACTTCTCCCCCCCCTTCCTCCTCTTGCATCCCCATCCTCCCCCTCCCCTTCTTCAATCCCTTCCCCCTTCCTATCTCCCACCATCTTCCTCCCATTTCCCTCCTTTTCCTTTCCATCCCTCTTCCCATCGCCTTAGTGGGTCACTATTTCTTTTCTTCGGATCCATTCACAACCTCCTCACCGTCAACGCCCCTCCTCCCCTGTAACCCCCCTTCTCCTTCTCATACCCCCCTCATACCTCCCCCCCCTCGCCCCCCCACCTTGTTCCCCTCTTTCCCCTCTTTCCCCCCCCCCTCCTTCTTATCCCCCCTTCAAACCCTCCCTACCCCCCTCTTTCCCCCCTCCCCTCCTTCATACCCCCCTCCTCCCCCTTCGTACCCCCCTCCTACGCCCTTCTCCGAATTCCCTTGTCTGCAGTTTCATCTCCTTATATTTGTAACTTTCTGATCCCCCCCCCCCCCCACACACACACACACCCCTTCCCTCCCTCTTTCCACACGAGCGTCTGGGCGTGCAAATCGCCCAGGCCTGATTTGGGCGTGAAAATCGCCCAGATCACAGTTCCACGGGTTCATTGCTCTTTTCCTGTCTTGCCGAGGTTTACCTTAGCGGTTAGGGGGAGACGTTAGATCGCAGGACACGCAGGCTGAGTTACAAATGTGGTATGTTCTACATCCCTTGTGATCTACAGTACCCTTGCTGTACTAACCCTACTTGTGAGAGTAGGAAGGGGGTGGTGAGGTTCGATTCCTCAGTATTTTGGCGTCCTGGCCCTAAGCAAACCTTGTAGGGAAGTGCGGTCGGATTTCTGCCCTCGTGGTGGTTCTCTAGTTATGTCTCCTTGATTCCGCCTCTAACGACCATAGCAGGGAGCTTGTCTGCCATGGTCAACAGGGGTAGTGGTGAATGTGCGTTTGGTCGTGGGTTGGTATCTCAATTGGTCAATAGGGGTAGTGGTGAATGTTCAATTGGTCAATAGGGGTAGTGGTGAATGTTCGATTGGTCAACAGGGGTAGTGGTGAAATTCACAACACAACATTCAATGTTCAATTGGTCAATAGGGGTAGTGGTAAATGTTCAATCATCATCATTCGTGGTCAATAGGGATAATGGTGAATGTTCAATTGAGGGTTGGTATCTCCCACCACTTCACTTCGCGGTAATCCCTTGATCGCCCACCATTGCATTCAACAGATGTGTTCTCAGTTCATAAATATCCATTTCCATCCTATCTGCAGGTCCTATTACCCACAAGATAACACACAAGTTCTCACCACCGTCTTGCGAGGTTGCTGGACTGCCATGGGCCTTATCTGAGCCTGAGACTGCGTCTGAGTGAGCCTGAGCCTGAGCCTGCATCTGTCTGAGCCTGAGCCTGAGCCTGAGCCTGAGCTTGCACCAGCCTGCACCTACGCCAGATCCAGCCTGAGCGTGCTTGCCTACCTTTGTGCCCACCAGCCTACGTCCAAGTCCACCTGCCCGCTTGCCTGCTCACCTGCGCTTGCTTGAGTCAGCGCCTTGTCTGCCGTGGTGATTAGGGGCAGTGGGGAATGTTCGTTTGGTCGAGGGTCGGTATCTCGACCCAAAGAAAAGGTATAGGCAGATGCGTTTCCTTGAGCGCTTTAAGACGAGCACAAGAACACAGAAACGTATGGAGGGAAGAGTGAGAAAAAGGCTGTCGAAGTTGAGGTCGGCCAGAGGAGTGAAAAGTCGCCAGGTGCATGCCGCACGCCCCGCAACGAATTGAAGAAGGTTGCGAAGCTCAAGAAGCTGCGCCAAAGATGCGGAAGCCGAAAAATATCGGATTTGAGAAAGTTGGAGGTGCTCAAAGGTGCTGAAAGAAGGTTAGGTAGTGCTCACCTGCTTCGCCCCAGCTTGCGCTGATAGCTTCTACATGTCCTTCGGCTACATTTTCATTGAATTGAGGGTTGACTTGCGACAACAGAGAAATAAGCCATTCGGCAGAATATGAAGCTAAGAAACCGTCCAGGTCTGACCCCTCCACCATCAAAACCACGAAACCACAGCGGCGAGTGCGGGACTACTGTAGTAGTAGTCCAGCTAACTCACCAGATGTAAACGTACGCCACGCTTAGGTACAAATCCTATGCGTGGCGTACGTTTGCCCGACGGCATCCATAGCCCCAACGTACGCGTAGCATACGTTCGCCCACCTCGAAGCTAACTCAAACGCATGCTATGCATACGTTCGCCCCATGGCATAACCAGCCCAAACATATGCAAAGCATACGTTTGCCCCAGCTCGAAGCCAACCCAAACATATGAATAGCATACGTTCGCCCCACGGCATATCTAGCCCAAACGTAAGCATAGCATACGTTCGCCCACCTTGAAACCAACCCAAATGTATACATAGAATACGTTCGCTCCACGGCATAACCAGCCCAAACGTATGCCTAGCATACGTTTGCCCCACCTCGCAACCAGCCCAAACGTATGCCTAGCATACGTTTGCCCCACCTCGAAGCCAACCCAAACGTATGCATAGCATACGTTCGCCCCACCGCATAACCAGCCCATACGTATGCTATGCGTACGTTCGCCCCCACCTCGAAACCAGCCCAACGTACGCCTAGCATACGTTCTTCCCACCGTGAAACCAGCCCAAACGTACGCCTAGCATACGTTAGTCCCACCTCGAAGCAACCCAGACGTATGCGCAGCATACGTTCGCCCCACCTCATAACCAGCCCAAACGTATGCATAGCATACGTTCGCCCCACCTTGAAACCAGCCCAAACGTACGCATAGCATAGTTCGTCCAACGGATTAACCAACCCAAACGTATGCATTCTGTACGTTCGCCCACCTCGCAACCAGCCCAAACGTGTGCATAGCCGAACCTGCCATGGCTGCATGAGGGTTTGTGGGCACTGCCATGGCTGTGAAAGGGTTGGGGGGGGCCTGCCAATCTGCCATGGCTGCGTAGGGGTTGGGGGGGCCCTGCAAGGCTGCAATGACTGTGAAGGGGTTGGGGGGGGGCTGCCATAGCTGTGTAGGGGAGGAGGGGCCCTGCCATGGCTGTGTAGGGGTGAGGGGGCTCTGCCATGGCTTTGGAGGGGCTGGTGGGGACCTGCCATGGCTGTGTAGGGGTGGTGTGTGTGTGGGGGTGGTGGTGGTGTGTGTGTGTGTGTGGTGGGGGGGGGGGGGGGGGGGTCTGCCATGGCTCTGCAGGGTTGGGGGGGCCCTGCCATGGATGTGTAGGGGAGGAAGGGAACTGCCATGGATGTGTAGGGGTGAGGGGGCTTCTGCCATGGCTTTGGAGGGGTTGGAGGGGCCCTGCCATGGCTGTGCAGGAATAGGCGGGCCCTGCCATGGATGTTGAGGGGTGAGGGGGCTCTGCCATGGCTTTGGAAGGGTTGGTGGGGCACTAGCATGGCTGTGTAGGGTTGGGGGGGCACTGCCATGGCTGTGGAGGGGTTGGGGGGGCACTGCCATGGCTGTGTAGGGGTGGGGGGGCACTGCCATGCCTGTATTGGGGTGGGGGGCACTGCCATGGATGTGTAGGGGTGAGGGGGCTCTGCCATGGCTGTGGCTGCCATTGATGTGAAGGGGTGTGTGTGTGTGTGGGGGGGGGGGGGGGGGGGGGGGGGGGGGGGCTCTGCCATGCCTGCGTAGGGGTTGGGGGGGCACTGCCATGGATGTGTAGGGGTGGGGGGGCACTGCCATGGCTGCGTAGGGTAGGGGGGGCAATGCCATTGCTACGTAGGGGTTGGGGGGGTCATTGCCATGGCTGCGTAGGGGTTAGGGGGGAACTGCCATGGCTGTGAAGGGGTTGGGGGGGCATTGCCATGGCTGCGTAGGGCTTGGGGGGGCACTACCACGGCCGTGTAGGGGTGGGGGGGCAATACCATGGATTGTATTGGGGGGGGGGGCACTGCCATTGCTGTGTAGGGGAGGGGGGGCTGCCATTGATTTGGAGGTGCGTGTGTGTGTGGTGGTGGTGGTGGTGGTGTGTGTGTGTGGGGGGTGGGGGGGCACTTCCATGGCTGTGTAGGGGTTGGGGGGGCACTGCTATGGCTGTGTAGGGGTGGGGGGGGTACTGCCATGCCTGTATTGGGGTGGGGGGCAATACCATGCCTGGGTAGGGGGGGCAATGCCATTGCTACGTAAAAGGTGGGGGGGGGGTATTACCATGGCTGCGTAGGGATTGGGGGGGTACTACCATGGCTGTGTAGGCGTGGGGGGCACTGCTCTGTTGTGTAGGGGTGGGGGGCACTGCCATGGATTGTATTGGGGTGGGGTGCACTGCCATTGCTGTGTAGGGTAGGGGGGGCTGCCATTGATGTGGAGGTGCGTGTGTGTGTGTGTGTGTGGTGTGTGTGTGGGGGTGGGGGGGGTGGGGGGGGGGGGGGGGGCACTTCCATTGCTGCTGTGGTAGGGGTGGGGGGGTACTGCCATGCCTGTATTGGGGGTGGGGGGCAATGCCATGCCTGGGTAGGGTAGGGGGGGCAATGCCATTGGCTACGTAAAAGGTGTGTGGGGGGGGTCACTGCCATGGCTGCGTAAGTAGGGTTAGGGTTAGGGGGGAACTGTCATGGCTGTGAAGGGGTTGGGGGGGCATTACCATGGCTGCGTAGGGCTTGGGGGGGGCACCTAACATGGCCTGTGTAGGGGGTGGGGCAATGCTATGTGGTAGGGGGGTGGGTGGGGGGGGGTGGGGCACGGCCATGGATTGTACTTGGTGGGGGGGACACTGCCAGTGTGTGTTAGGGGGGGGGGGATGCCATTGATTGGAGGTGAGTGTGGTGGGGTGGTGGTGGTGGTGGTGGGTGTGGGGGGCGTGGGGGGGCACTGCCATGGATGTTGAGGGGTGTGGGGGGGCACTGCTATGGCTGTGTAGGGTGGGGGGGGTGGTACCGAATGCCCGTATTGGGGTGGGGGCAATATCCAGCATGGTAGGGGGGGCAATGCCAATGCTAGTAAAAGGTGGGGGGGGTATTACATGGCTGCGTAGGGATGGGGGAGGGGTAATACCACGGCTGTGTGTTGGAGGGTGGGGGGCACGATCTGTTGTGTAGGGTGGGGGCGCACTCCCATGGATTGGATTGGGCGTGGGGGGCAATGCCATGCTGACGTGTAGCGGAGGGGGGCGGGGAGGGCGAATTGATGGGGAGGTAGTTGTGTGTGTGAGTGGTGTGTGTGTGTTGTGGGGCGGGGGAGGGGGGGGGGGGGCGGGGGGGGGGGGGCATTCGCATGGCGTGTTAAAGGGGGGGTGGGGGGTATCCCATGCTTTATGGGTGGGGGGCATGCCAGCCGGGGTTAGGTAGGGTAAGGGGGGCCATGCCATGCTACGTAAAGGTTGTGTGGGGGGTCACTACCCATTGCTGAGTTAAGTAGCGGTAGGGTAGGGGGGAAACGGAATGGCGGTGAAGGTTGGTGGGGGCTTACATGGCTGCGGGCGTGGGGGGCACACCATGGCGGTGAGGGGTGGGGGGCAGCATGTTGTGTGGGGGGGGGTGGGGGTGGGTGGGGCAGCATGGATGTATTGGGGGGGGGGCACTGACATGAATGTGTTAGGGGGAGGGGGGCTGAAATGATGTGTAGGGGGGTGGTACGGTAGTGTGTAGGTGTGGTGTTGGTGTTGTGGGTGGGGTGGTGTGGTGGGGGGGGTGGGGGGTGGGTGGGGGCGGGGTGGGGGGGGGGCACCATGGCTGTGTAGGGGTGGGGGGCACACGACGGCGTGGAGAGGGCACGGGCACTGGAATGGACGCAAAAGGGTCGTAGGTCTCTGGAATGCGA